>CABFVX010001802.1:76631-89575 GCA_902151425.1 Timema shepardi | reverse complement strand
ATATATATATATATATATATAATAAATACAAATAAAATTATATTTTTTTATCACCGGTCTCACTACCCGTTCAGGTTATACGTATAACTTATGCGTTAACTGCGTTTATATGGTAAGGATAAGGAAGGTTTAATTTGGAAGAAGTGTACACGGATTTGTGTGAGAACAGTGAAAAACGAATTACGGGGGAAATTACCCTCAGGACACCCGACCTGGTTTCGAACCTTGATCTTCTCGTCTTTGGCACTCCTTTAAGAGTGGTGATTTAGACCTTGCGGCACCGAAGCGGGTAAAATAATATATTAAAACTTTATTAATATTGGTTTAAATAGCCAAGCTATTATTTTATTTAGGAATCGATGCGGCTATAACCATAACTATGTCCGTAATTTTTCACTATAAAGATTATTATATCAATATTATTTGAAAAGAAAAGGTGTTTCGGAAACGCTCTTCATATAAAAATTGGACTGTAACTACCTTACGCTAGGTCCTTTATTTTTGTTCAAAATGGCTCTAAAGAATAATTCAACAATGGTGGCTTTCCGAATTAACATAGGCCTACAAACATAATTTTAACATTTTATTAATAATATATTCTAAAGTTTACCATTCCTTTCAAAATAAAATAGCTATGTCTAAATTTATATTGCAACCTCTAAGAAATATTCAGTTCAAGAATGGTTCTCAGTTACGTAAAAAATTACAACCTGAACGCGGGAATTGAGGCCGGTACCTTTGTCTATGCGAGACAATACTAGCGAAAGACTGCCCTGTATACCAGAAGAATCAGAATTACTCAGTCGTAGAGCATTGACACTCAAGCCTTTGTCCCGGGTTTGATCTCCGTGTCCATTGCCATTTCCCACTAAACTGAATTTGAATCACCGTTCAACACTAATCCTGTAGATAGCGACCAAGTATCAGTTTGTCATACACACGAATTTATAATGTTTCGTTTGATATTTTTTGCTTTTTTATTTACAAATTTTCACAGTAGGTTCTTAATACTGTCTTACCTCCCACTGAGGGGAATCGAGGGGTCCATATTTGATTCCAGGCCAGGAATAAGATACTTCTATTTTAGTCAGCTTTATTAGAAATTGCCGGGCGATTAATATTTGAGGCATGGAAAATGCCTGAAATAAAACAACTATGCATATTTTCCTGGTTGGTCTGATATCTTCAGTCACTTGAGTGAAATTAATATTAAAGCGTTAATTAGAGCCGTAAGCTTAAATCGATATGGCTCTCTGTGGTACCCCCCTTCCATTTCTTTCGTGTATCCACGTTATAAGAGGGTGGTCAAATGTGCCCAAAAAAAAGCCGGGGAGAGAATAGGAAACTATCGGTTTAAATTTGTACGTCTCTTAATCTCTCCATAATGCAGCCAGTCTGCGTTCGCCAATGTCTGGGCTTGTCCTCACCCCTCACTGCACTTTATCGCTGACTTTATTAACACTTTCCTTCTCTCTTTTACTCTATCCTCAAACTATCATCTCTCTTTATCTCATTTGTCCAAACTTTTTACCTAGATCTTTTGTTTTATGTACCTCCGGTCCTTCTTTTGATATTCTCTCTTTTTGTCTTTTTCATTTTATTCTCGTTCTACAATGTCACACATTTTGCTATATCACGTTTCCCCTTTTGTCTCTTCTAACTTCTCTCCCGTCTGTGTGTTTTTTTTCAACAAATGCGAAGCAATGAGAGACTAAAAAATTATGTTCGAACTTTATAAGTATGTAGATAATATAAACCTTTAATGGTTGCCACGACAATGTAAATTGAACAAGTTGACACAAGGCTAGTTCACTACATCAAAGCAAAAATTTCACTTTTGATAGATATTATAAATAACTATAAAATAACACTAATATGTTTGTAAAATGTTATCAATGTTGACCGCAAAAAAATATGTTTGTATTTTCCAAAAGGTGCTCCAAATGCCCATCAAGGTTTAATCTTAGAAACGATAACATTCTTCAAGTTTGGTGTGGAATTAGGTTAAATAATGTAGGACTCCTTAATGAACGCAGAACTGTTATTATAGAGGCTATCTAGATCGGTGTTTTTCAAACTGTGGCACGCTCATCTCCAGGGGTCACGGCGCTGCACGGGAGAATATTTTTCGTTGCCCAGGTCCTTATTATCTTTATTTATACATATATTTATATTATATATTCTTTGTTTATCTATCATGAACATGGCCTTAAAATAGGAAGACAGACAATGAAATTTAGCAGACTGACCAGGTACCTGGGCGTTGTTTTGGATGAGAAGCGTGGCTTCGTGGCGCACGTAGAGACCATATGTGCAAGGGCATTGAGAGTGATGAATAAAATAATCATTACTAGACAAGGGAGATTTATACGGTTTATGCTCTTAATACGTACATACCATCAGGCTCTTCTGGTCTTTATAGTGGGTTACGGGGCCAGTGCATGGGCGTATCAGTTGAGGAAGGTAAGAATGAAGAGGAAAATCAGGAGTATTCTTTTTTATACTGTCTGGTGTGTGTAGGATTGTTGCGACAGATGCTCTGAGCATAGCCCTGGGTATTTGAACACTTGACCTGGAACTCTTGGCTATCCGGAGCTTAACTGAGGATAGTTAGCCTACTCTCTGGATAACAGTTGTGCAAACTGCTGATGAACCAGGGGGCGCTAAGCTACCAGCTGAGGAGCGTTAAGAAGTAACATAGGTTGAGACGGGGGACATAACCCCCTCTCACTTGGATGGTCCGGCCCACTTGGGAACAAGTTAGATACTTGGCTGAAGTTGTTGGGCGTTCGATCCGTCATCTTGGTCCGTCTTCAACTGCTTTCGGCTGTAAGAAAGTACTTTATAAAAACATCATCAGGCCCTGCAGCTGCTGAGTGAAGTAAATGTTTAGGTTAGGTTCGTTTTAGTTTATTTATTATAATTAGTTTGTGTAGTTTAGTTTTTCGTCCAATAAGCAGTGGAATCATTTAGGAGTAGGCAGAGTGCAATCTCAGGTAGAGCGCTTCCCCAGGTGGCAGATAGGGGGGGATACCCGCCCCGGCTGGGGCTCTCGCCGATCTGGGGACTATTAGATCCAAAGGACGGCGAGACACCAAGCGGGGCAAGGTACCGGGGTTGTAATATACCCGGGGTGGGCCCACTAGTAGAGTTAGGAATTAGTATTAGGAATAAAAGAACATTAGATTAGGTGCTATATTCCAACTTATATTATAGTAAATAAAGGACACCGCTAAAAGATGTTAACAAATTGAGATTGTAGAATTAGATCCCGAGATACATTCTAGGTATCGGGATATATAGTTTAGGAAAATGATTTTTTTTTAATGTCATGCGTATTGCGTGAGATCTACCGCACGCAAAGTTCAGAAAAAATATTGTGTTTGTTCCAACCTGGTTTTTAATTAATATATAAAAATATAGTTGCAATTTTAAAATTCTGATTTTGAGATGTACATGTTCGTGCACAGGGATACAATTTTCTTTTTAAATTTCAGACCCTTACCGGCAGTAGATATCGTGCGATGCTTATGATATACAAATTAACACACTTTTTCGCATGATTTAATATACTTTTATATGCCTTTCTTTCGGTTACAGCTTTGTTTAGATTACCACTAATTTTTTTTTGTATCCCTGTTTCTTACTACCCTAAATCGTTATTAAAATTTGGATTGTTCACATATACTTTTAAAGGTTGCAGGTGCTCTCGTCTTTAATTTCTTATGAATTGCTGAAAGGTGTTCTTTGGTTAGGCCATGACTCCGAAAATTATACGTGACAGACATTTTTTAAGGAACTTTACGATATAAGATCTTTGCTTTAAGCCGACATACAATGCTTAGGCCTATTTAAAAGTATATTTCAATGGTATGTGTTGACTTAATAATATAAATTTTAACCTTGACAAAATTTATATTATGTTATAGGTATTAATACTATGTAATAAAAATAACATAGGGCCTATATATATAGAACACATAACTTGACTTATGGATACATGTAGATCTGTGAAAGTGGCTTTAATAACTATTAGGCCTACATGTTATTATATATAATTTGTCCCTTTTCTACCATTTAAAAAAATACTAAAAAGCGTCCCTTACTCGTCCACCTGTCAAATATGCTATACCAATTTATTTATTTTGAATGTTTTAAAGTGACTTTACTTGCTAAAGCGCGTATATAAGAGGCTAATAGATATTAAACTGGGCGTTAAGTAACTTTTAAAAGGTACCGTAGATCGATTATCGTGGGGTAAATCCACTTTACATAGGCCTACTTTATTGTTTTATTACTTTTGGTGTTCGTTTGTTATTGTTCGGAAAGCTTTTATTATTTTAATTTAACTGAAGAATTGGAATGCAACCCTCCGCTATGCAAAATTCTAATGGCTAATTATTTAAACAAATCAACTGAGTTAAACGAAATTCATTTTCACTTCCGATCCATTCACTTCTGTTGCCGGGTATGTCAATCCTCTATATTTAGACACATTATTGCTTTATCAAAATACGCCTTGTCATCATGAAAATAACAATTTATATAAACCGAATATGAAACCTTTTACCCAATTGCTAATGGCAGGTTAGTTTTCACGAATGGCGTAGCGGACTCTTGACTCATAAGGTCGGGGATTATATTCTTGACTTTTCTTTCAATATTATAGTTAATAATATGTTCTCGACCCTTTGGGGAGAGACGTGCTCTGATTGTTAAAAAATCAAACTCGAGATTTTGATAAATGTCAAAGTTATATGAAGCTTTGAAACCGAAACGTGGTTTTTACGATATAGTGTAAATAGTTAAAGTATACTCGTGTATTAAAGGTTTGTGCTTTTCAAACACTGAATATATAGGCACTTCTTAAATCCGACCGTAGTTTTAAAATTTCTACACCCATAGGTGGGTCAAACGAAATAATCTACTCTCATACAGATAAATAAAAATTTGTTGGTAGAAATGTTAGCATAACATTATTTGAACACAACTAAGTTAAAAAAAAAACTCGCTGTTTTATCTCATTTAATAAAAAAAATCAAAGATACTACTCGAATTTGTCAACACAGAGCAAACTAAAATGAACATAAATATTTAAAAGATTGGATTAAACATAAGTTTATATGTATTTAATACAACTCAATTTAACAGTTTATGGTCCATTTTGTCCATTCTGTCCATTCATCTACATGTCGCTTACTAAATAATGAATATATATATTTATATAAAACCAGGCAAATATTTTGTAGTACCGAAAGGAGGCATTAATGCATACTTATTTTATTAAGCTATGGGGACTCTGTAAATAACACAGCGATTGTGTAGTCGAAATTTGAAATTAAGTACAAAATCTTGTTTTGATCTCGTGTGCTCGTTGAGTCTATGTTTTTATATGGGCAATGGGGGATTGGGTACTTTTTATTTGATACATTTGGATTGAGCACCCTCGATTCGATTAGAAATAATTTTAAACAGTTGGTTTAGGCACCGTCTATTCTACCAAAATAAATTGTTAACAGGTTGATTAGGCACTTCATAGTAAGTAATATTAAATAGTGAATATTAATTGGAAACAAATACTATAAGCAGATTATAGTGCAGTATAAGTCATCCAGCAGAATGTTTGTTACAACGTTAAATATGTCCGATGTAAAATTTATTCTTAGTGAGATGTACCTAGTTTGGGTTATTATTATTTTTATTATTATGTGTTCTACGAGAGATTCCATTCCTTCTGTCAGTGAACTTAGACCGCCAATCCGCCCTGTCCTTCGCCTTCTCTTTCAGCTCCCAGAATTTTGTTCTCTCCTTTAAGTCATCAAGTATTTGGGTTAGGATGGGCTTAATCTTTCTGTGGAGGAAAATTGTGCTGTAAATTAGCGGTGCCTTATCCACCTTGGGAGGTAAATTATAGCGCAAGGCAGTGGTGCCTAATTAACCTTAGGGGAGAAATCGTGGTGCAAGGAAGCAGAGCCCAAACCACTTTGTGGGGAAAATGTTGGTGGTGGCCTGGAGTAAAAAGCACTTACGCCCCTTTATAAAATATTAATTCAAATATGTTTACCAGTCTATACCAGTTCCATTTTGTTATATTGATACGTTTAACACCAAGATTATAAACGGCTAAGTATAAGATAAAGGGGATGTGTAGGATATATTTAAAAAGCTGCACCCGTATTGGCGTGGACACATAATTTTAATCTCACATCAACTCCACCCGGTAGAGATTTGAACCTCAATCTTTCCGTCTGGCTTCATTGCAATATGTTTAGTGTCTGACGCCTTGTACTGTGTCTAGACAATCTGGGAAATATCATAGACTTGATATTTTCGTGTTTTTTTTATATTTTTTCTTTTTATTCGTTATAATGCGCGTTTCATTTTCTATGAAATGTCGAACCTTAACGTGCCCTCGTAATCAAGATAAAAGACCCACCCTTCGACGTATCAGCTTCCTCCCAGTGGAAATCATGAAAGATTTCCTTGGACGGCGTCTAGTTTTCTTGTGTCCCCTTTCTCCCTACCTTTTCCACCTTCATCTGTTTCTTCTTTCAAACTTTTCCTATGTTACCGATCCACCCCTGTTGTGACGTGACCAAACTCTCCTTTCCTTCTTCGGCTTCTCTCTCGCTCATATCTTTGAAGCTTTGACTAGAAACTGCAGTACTGAAACATATATATATCTTACCTCTTTCCGATATAGATTTTGTTCCAAGGGACGGCTTGTCCAACTTTCTTACGAGGTTAACTCGGATGCCCCGAGACTCTCTTGGAAGATCTTACCAGCCCTCCCCCTTCTCCAACCTTCTTCGCTATTTTATTTCTTTCCTTATCTCCCGTACTTTATTAGACCCCACTGTTTCACAACTGAAATATTTTAGAAAAAAAAACACAGTCAAAACTTTAAATTCGTGATAACGAAACGCTATAAGCCGCTTCAGTGGCTGAATGGTCTAAAACAGTGATTCCCAACCAACCTTTTTCATCTGATAATCAAATACCCACCCTCCTCTTCTTTTTTTTTGAGGATATTTATAAAAAAATGTTTTTAAATGTTTTCTAGTTACTTTCTTTAAATACAAATTCATTGTAACACTAGCAATATAATAATATAAAAAACTTAATATTATCATAATGTTTGGCACTGTTTTGTTTTCATCATTTCTCGAATACACTGTTTGATGCATGACATAGCACATTGTAAATTGTTTTTCACTTCAAGCTAACAACGCTTTTTAGTTTTTATGTAAGAGTTGAAGATTCGGTGAGGTTGCACGTGTCCGCAATGGCAACTTAGGGCAGCGTTTTTCAAACCCAGCTCCGTCAGTTATATCAGGCTCCGTGAAGTAGTTTTATACGATTTTTTTAATACACTGTAAAATATCATCGGAAATTAGGATTGCCGGTTTTTTCTCTTCTAAATAAAGTTCATTTGCCAAAGGCTCAGCCAGAATATGTGAGATTTTATGTTTGTTGTTTCTGTTGTTGTTTCTATTTTTAAAAGTTAACCGTCGTTTTTGGATGTGAGAAATATTAGTGTAAAATATGCTATGAGTGCTCCAGCATGTATTTTTTCCGCAAGGGTTCCTTTGATCTATAAAGCTTATCTACCTCTGCCTTAGGGGGAGGGTATAAATTATAATGGGAGGGGGGGGGGTGAATCCGAAGCTTGCGAGCTCTAAAATAAACACGTGCATTCAAACATTTGGCTGGTCACCGAATTTATTACAACTATTAGGCCGTGTTGTCAATACCGCAATAAATAATTATCTTAATTACTTTGTAAATGTGATTTAAATAAAACAAATCTTTAATTTTGACGTGATTTATAACGTTATTTCCGAGTTGTTCCACGCCGCCCACAGGTTGGGAACCACTGGTGTAAGATGTCACTCTCGTGTTAGACTTGTCTTCTGATGACGGGGAGATTGGGGTTTGAATCTCGGTCCGGTCTTTTGAGGGGGGCTTTCAACTAAATGGTTTCCCATTTTGCTTCCACGCAAATTACCTCTAAAATGTTTCCTTCCTGATCCTTGCCGCATTAGAGTAATGATCAGATACTGAGACTAATATGAACAGATAGTATGAAGCGGTGATAATAAAAATAGAAACTCAATGATTTACATTATTTTAAAGTTGTTGTATGTATGTTGATCTTTTATTAAATATTTAATTAATATCAACACACAGTTTGTAAAAGACTGATACTGGATGCCCCTCATTGGAACGCCAGTTGTAAAAGCCTTAAATACTGCCCCTCGTTGAATACGCCAATTGTAAAGTACTACCCGTATTGCCATCTGCGGTTGAGAACTAGTCCCACGTTGTTGCGCCAATTGTAAAACATGTAATTTAAACAATAAATATTGGACTAGAGGTTGAGATAAATCTGCCCAAGAAATGAGAAAAACTGTGTCTTGCTGTCACAACGACAATTTTATTTGCCCTTAAGTTGTTTTGTAAATAAAATAAACCACCACTTAATGTTGTTAAACACTTCCATCTCGTCTGCCGTAGCAGAGTAGAAAGACAAGAATAGACTGACCGTCTAACAAGCTAGCGTCCTTCGAGTCGAGCCGTGTGAACCCAGACCACTCTTTGCTTTCTTTCCATCGACCAATAGGGTTAGTTTTTATATTAGCGCGCTTTTAGGAAAACAGATGTGCTACTCTGCACCTGCTATTTGTTTACTGCGTATTACAACACGGAAGTAAAAACCTTGTTTCTTGCACGTGCAGTTAAAATAAAAGAAAAAGAAACATGGCCGTAGTATAGAAAATATGAGTTTACTTTATTAACTGAAAAGAAGAAATATTAATATATTTACTTTAAAATATGATCGCGAATATTAAAAAGACAGGAAAAATCGATATCATTACAAGTTGCATATCATTGTAATTACGGGAATGTCCATATGGAGGAGACCACATTCCAATTAATTTAAATTATTTGAAAATTACACCTGGACACGGGTATGTCCTGGGTCTCGATTCCCGTGCCCAGGTTTATTTTTTCAACTAATTTTAGTAAAATTAAATATTTAGGTTAATCTTGCTATCATTATTTCTATGTAATGAAACAAAAATATGTATTAATGATATAATAATATAAACAAATTATAATTATTGGTAAGCGAAGCATGGTTTGTTTGATAAAATAAATATTTTACTCCATTTTTTTTTTGAGGGTCAAAATTTATAGCAAATTGCCCAAATTATTGTTATAAATTATTATGTTACTAACATTGATTAAATCTACCAAAAGTGTTGTGTGGGTATGTGTGTTTGTATAGATCTAGTTAAAAAAAACTCTTTTTAAACTTTCGGACGGTACCTATAGTCCCGATTTTTATAGGTAGGGCCTATACAATACAAACCTATTCTTTGGTGGTTAATATTGATGACATTTTACTATTTTATTAGTATTATGTTCATTAAAAACTACAGAATCAAATATTGAACTCTTGAAGTATGACTAGGTGAAAGTAGACAAAGTAATTTTACTAAACACCTGCTTTGGTTTTCGCATGGTCTCACCTGATACTCTCGTGTTGGACTAGACTGGCGAAGACGGTGAGTTCGGGGTTCGATCTCGTTCGGGTGCACAAGGTTGTTTTTCCTAAATTGTTTTCCACGCTTTATCCATGCAAATGCTGGTGTACTTCCTCTAAACTAAACCTTCCTAGTTCCTAGCACATTAGTGTAATTAGTACATAGGTGTAATCCAAACGTGCAATAAGACGCGGTGCTAAATTTTTAAAAAAAAAATTCAACTGTCGGATAGAGAAGTTACCATTGAAGAATGTACTGTATCTGGCAGTTACAAAAGTTACCAAAACTATTTTAAAACAAAAATATCCATGTCAATTCATATGATCTGCAGCTGTCACCTTTGACAGATAATATTAATACGGATGATATATTAATATGATTTAAAAAATCAATTTACAAAAAATATAAATATATTCTAAATCTAGCTACCTTTCTACCACGATTCCACTAGGGTGGATCTTTTCAGAAATAAAACATGGTGTCGGTTTAATATTGAAGAACGTTGAGTTAAAGGTTGTATGCACGAGTAATTTTTTTTTTTTTACTTTTTGATGATTTGTCTTATTGATGCCTTTTTTGATTTATTTTTAAAATTTATTTGTGAAACAATTTATTTTAAATGAGAAACATTTCCGACTCTAATCTTAGAATAATGAGGCTACAGCGTGCCTTCGCTTTTACAACTAAAAAAATAACCCAACAAGGTTGAGCACACCAGAATGAAGGTGTCTCAAACTTTGCAACGAGGCAGAGCTTTAAATTAGAACACCAATGCGCTTAGTGAACAACTACAATGACCCGAAAAAGTTAGGACTCACTCAACGCACCAACAGCTTACGTTTATCGTAGTAAGCCCCAACCCTCCCGCCGCTTCCCTTACCTTTCAAACAATCTAATTTAGGTTTTTTCTTCTTCTTCGGACTGGTAGATTAAGCATTGCGCTATTATACTTTACTTTTACATAGGAGGCCAGGGTTCTATACTTGTCTGAGAATATATCTTATCTTACAAAGTGTAGTTTCCCACCCTCTCTTCAGGCTAATTCTGGTTTTATGTTTATTAAAATTCACCCTCATAGTCGTCCATTATATCAGATTGTTGCTTATCTGAAAATTTAATGTTGCAATTAAAAAAAACTACACTAAATACTTGTGTTTGATATAATAATCCATTAAAATGTTTTAACATTTTCCCATATATTTTTCCATTTCCATAACCTGTACATCTGCTCAAGGACGTTGCCTACCTGTGACGTCATGGTAGGTTAAGATAGGACTCCACATGCTAGTGAATTTACGTTTTATTCAGCAAATTTTGTTGATTGAAACAAAATTCATAGATTTTCATATAATTCTAAAAATAGTCCTACATTGTCACAAAATTATTAATTTTATCTTGAAGTGGTTTTTTGTAAATGCATTTCTTTTAAATCATCTACAACTCAGGAGTGTGTAAACTCGTCCAAGGATGAGGGGGAGTGTAATTAGTAGATACCTCTTGAGGCCTCACAGGGAAACTGTTCTTATTCTTTCCTCTGTTTTTATTTTGTACAGCGGCATGTAAGTGTGATATTGCTAAGACTGCTTAGGTGCGTCAAATTAAGATGCAAACCACTTAGCAAAATAGCTTCGAAATCTCCACGTAAGCGGCGTCGGGTGTCCATATTCAGAGAGGGACCCGGCTATCTCAATCGGTGGAGAGTATTGGCATGTCAATTCAAAGGCATGGGATTCAAATCCCTGTTGGAGAACATTTTTTTATTTACTAATTTCAGCTTAATTTGAAAGCTTAGAGAGTCCTACCTTGACAGATTCCAGGTGACTTTTATGGTTTTTTGACATTTGGGGTCGCTTTGTCGGTGAATCATTTCGATATTTTATTTTATTAAAACTTGCTAAAATATCAAAAGAAAAGAAAGGGCAAAAGAGATACTATTTTTTTCACCCACTGATTAATAAAGGGCCTATTTTATTTTCTTGTGCTACTCTTTGGCAATCTGTTATTATTATTTTGCCTCACGCAAGGTGTGGTTTATTATGTTATATTATATAAATTACAATCGTGGTGCAAACTTGAAGTCTCGCCCAGGACTCATGCAACCTTTGTGCCAGCCTTGTTATTCCGGGTTATTCTAATTTTAATTGCGCAAATGGGATATAGATGAGGAAGGTAGATCTTAAGAGGAAATGTACCAGCACTTGCATGGAGGGAGAGCTAGAAGACACATACTAAAACTCCCAGTACACCCGGCTGAGGTTCTAGCCTCGACTTCACCGTCACTGGCAAACCATAGTAGATGAGTCTGGCATCTATACGGTTGAGTCTAAAAGGAGCTATACATGTGCGGAAATATAATATAGGCGGGGTTTTCCTTTAAATTAAATTAAATTAAATGTGTTACCTGCTTCTGGGGCTGCGTGGTCCAAGGCGTCACTCTCACAATGCCGTTAGCGGGGAGGTAGGGGATCGTGTCTAATGGGGGTATTTTTCTTAAATGGTTTCTCCCTCCCCCTCGGCGCACATGCAGGTATACTTAATCTAAATTCAACCTACCTTTTCCTAACTTATTAACGTAATTAATACATATGCGTATAACCTGAATAGATATTAAGATGCGGTGATAAAAAAATGTGTGTAGATACATCGAATAAATAAATAATGGTTTATTCTTGCGGTTGGAGGCGCGATATTTTTACTATTTCCCTTGCGTTACTAGAGCCCTTGTACGCCTGCGTTCATGGTGGATGGTCAGACGTCCCTCGTTTCCTCTATTCTCCGCGCCTCATACTTGAAATAACGTTTCTTTTGACGTACGTGGCTTGAAAGGCGTCTGTCGGAACGATTTTACCTCCTATGAATAAGGTAATATTTGTTGAAATGCATTGCACACACAAAACTTCTGGAGCGGCAGAGTAGGATTAGAGAGACTGCCATAGAAATACCCCTTTGTAAAGTATATATGTAGACTGTAGAGTAGTCAACATTTCAAAGGGTTTATATATATATATATATATATATATATATATATATAGTTGACTGTAGGGACATTAATTGTCAAGTTTGACAACTTTAAGAACACATGGCTTGGCTTATAAACATACTGTAATAAAATTATTTTAAAACCACCTATAGTTTCCCACTCTCCTTCCACGCAAACGATGGTAGATTTACCTCTAAAATGCTTTCTGCCTCATCCCTACCCCATTAGATTAATGCATATAACCTGCACAGGTAGTGAGACATGGTGGTAATAAATAAATAACACCTAGCAGAGTCAAAATCTAGAAGATATGCATCATCGCGTTAATCCACCCAAAGCACAGTTTATTTTTATTTAAAACATACACTTTTATAAAGTAATGATAGGAAAAATCGTGTCAGAAGATAAAAAAA
>CABFVX010001802.1:44407-76558 GCA_902151425.1 Timema shepardi | reverse complement strand
CCCCCCCCCTAGTTAATTTTATTGGTAATTGAATCATACAACAGTGTATATTTCCGCTCAACCGGGATCATGTTGGGCATAGGCCTACATTCTCAGAAATAATAGCGGGCCTCTTAACTGCCTATGTAGTCTGAAAATTACCTAAATTTCTTTTGCACCTCGTTTTATTGCTCGTCCTCAAGCCTCCGCATTTAATGACACTGCCCCGTTGGTCTAGTAGTCAGAGTTCCTGGCTACAGATTCAGAGGTCCTGGGCCCAATCCCCGGCGCTTCCATATTCTCTGTGAAGCAATGGGCCTGGTACGGGATCAATCTCGGCCTCTTGAGAACAAATGAAAATGTAATTAATGGCTCTTGTCTAGAAAACTTAGGTTAATGGCTGAAGGGATTGTGCTGACCACATTACACCCTCTCTACGCATAAATTTACACTATCTTCACCAACAGAATGCGGCCGCTCGGGTGGTATGGTTCAATTGTGAGAACTCACCATGTAACTTTTTTTAATAAGTAAGGGAGTAGGAAGGTAATATTTGGAGGAAACATACCCGTGTAGTTATGCGTCGAATAAAAGTGGGAAACCATTTAGGAAAAAATATCTTTAATACACCTGGTTGGGATTAAAATCTGGTAGTTAAAGAATGTCATTAAATCTACTTTCACCTATTCATACGTCAAGTGATGGAATCTCCAGCTATCAGTTTTGATAGCTATTAGCAATACCTATACAGTGACACTGAAATATAGTAAAATATTTTCAATCTTGATTTAAAAAAAACATAGGTTTGTCTTTTCTGCGAGGTCGTTTGTACAAAAATTAGACGATAACTGATGTTACTTTAACATGTTGCAGAGATTATTTTATTTGTTTTAAAAGATTTTATTTTGACAATATTTTTAGTAGAAAGCTCTATCAGATAACACCAATGGTTAGCGCATTGGTGTAGGCCTACTAAGCCTAAGGTCCCAGGTTAGATTCCCGTGACCAGGTGTCATTTTTCAATTTTCAGGAAATTACAATCAAGTTGAGCCACGGGAAACTAAATTTTCGCCCTTAAATTTTTGTGCGGGCTTTTTTTTTTTTTACTTACCAGACTTCGGATCTCGGGTGATTTCTTTAAACACATCGTCACTGAGCACAACCCTAGTGCCCTCATATCATCAATTTGACCCCCACTTGTGGTGTGATAGCCTCCCTCTCCGCTTGCGATCATGTTTCGCCTACTACGGCCTCCCACCCCCCTCATCTCCCCTCTGTTGGCTTTACGCCGATACCTCTACTGGTCTTAGGGGATGATCCCGTCCGTCCGTTCGTGTCCATCAACACCTTGTCTCGACTAATACACCGGAGACACCTTACGCATTATCATTGACATAACTCTACTGCGGTAATTAGGGCGTCTCTGATTAATGGCTTATAGTTTGATAAGTTAATATGTCGCGTTTAAAGTGGCCTTCTTGGTCTACGAGAAAGTAGCAATCGCTGTCAGGTCACACGGCTTAAAATAAAATGGTCTGTGTCTTTTGAACATTTATCTATTCTGTCCAAGCTTAAACTCTCTTTCGCCCTAACTTAAAACCCCCCTTCTTCATGCCAATAAAAATAGAGTAAAGAAAACTACAAAAAAAATTATCCCAAGGTAAAGAGGAAAGCTCTCTGCTAGTTCTAGAATATCTTAAATTGTACTGCTTTGCGATTTTAGTTTATTTATTAATTAATTTATTTAAGGTATTAAACGTGCACTTTCTGTACTGACAAATTATATTAACACACGATAATTTCTATGTGCGAGGGTGAAAGAGCCTACCAATTTTGTAGGGAAATATTTTTTCACATACCTTCCAGGCTTCTTTTACAAGCCACAATCGACATGGACACAACGGTTTGGCTTTCCCTACGAAGGAAGTTGTGCAACTGATTTTTATCGTTAATTAAAAATCCATCGACCTCAACTGAGTTTGAACCCACGAACTTTGAGTCCTAGGGCGAATAGTTCACTCAAAGACCACCTAAGTATACTTGAGCCTATAAAAAATGTATTTAAAAGAGAACGTATAAATCTAAGAGCCCATTTTAATAAAACTTAATCTCGCGGTTCCGTTAATGTGCTTAAAAGGCCGTTGAAAAGGAGCTAGTTTCGCATTTTCACAAAATATATTTATATTCATTAACTAAAGGATTGTTAAGGAAAAATGGCCCGGTTGAAATCTTTCGACTTTATTTTGGCGTGAACTATATTTTTAAATAACGCATAGTAGAATCAGATAATATTGCGTCTGTGCGTCAGTTTCCCTCTTTCCGAGGCGGCCCCATCAAGGTGAAAGGCAGGGAATGCTTGAAAAGGTTATTTTTGTTTTTAAGTTTTATAGCAAAACATTTTTTGGTAAAAATAAATAATATATTGCTTTTCTACAAAAATATCGTTTATCTTTCTTCACGTGATGATATCAACAGTTATTGATTATCTATCATTAGCTTAGCGTCATTAGATATTACATTTTTTAAATGGACAGGAAAGGTATTCATGAAATTCCAGGACATCCTTGAACGATATTCAACAACTGTTAATATCACCGTGTAACGAAAATTCAACTCTATATTTCTACTGGAGATTTATTTTATTTATTTTGACCAAACAAATGTATTGATATAAAAACTATAAACATTTATACCATTTCTCACGCCCCCTTCCACCCCACCTTAAGTTGTAATATTATGATCCTCTCAAAACAATATCAGAATTTAAGTGGAAATGTTTATATCTGTACTCCTTTCCTTTATTGCCTTATTTGAATTATTATTAGCATCGCGTCTTACTACCCGTTCGGGTTGTATGCACTTACGCTAATGTGTGATGATAGGGTGATTGTGAGATGAAATGGAGAACCTAAAGTTTAACGTAGAATCCGAACCACGGTGGAGGCCAGGTATTCTACACATTCACAAGTTGTGATTAATACACGTCTTATCAGAGGGGAAGGAAGGGTTTGACAATCAGATAAATTTGTGCCGGAACTGAGGGTTGAACTTCGGACCTCCAGAACAGAAGTCTGACACCTTACACCTAGACCTCCAGGTCACCGCGTTGTTTGAACACCTAACGCGAATATAATATAGTAGTTTATTATAAGAGTATGTTCCGAAACAAACAGGTACTTCGATTTAGAAATGAGTCCCTACTTTGTATAGGGAAATTTAAACTTTAATATTAAACCGTTTTCAATATTCACAACAAGTTAGTTTGAAAGCCTTTGTGCCCTGGTCCATGGTAAGACCCGAATCAATTATTTAAGTCAACCGGTGAGAATGGCTTCGTGAACCGAGTGCTTGGTCTCTACTGGTACTGACGTGTCTTAATCCAGACTAGTTGCACCAAGTGTGTTCCTCAACCTTTCTCCCTCGGGATTTTACAGCCTCTAACAAATTTATAGGTAGCTTTTTTTTATCCGTTTAAGTTCCTTTTACTTTATTCGATGATATTCTTCTTCAATTTAGTCTATTAGTATCCCTTTTTGACCCGGCTCGGTGGTCGGATGTTCTAATAGGTTGCAAGGCCGACAATGCAGAGATTGGTATCAGAATCCCGGTCGGATGTACTGATGGTGGTTTGTATCTAATAATTTTCCACTCTTACTGCACAAAAACGTGGGTACACTTTCTCTAAATGCATGCTTACCCATCTCGAACACATTAGCGTTATCATCAAATATTATTATAACCCAAACGGGTATTAAGACGCGATTCTAATTTAAAAAAAATCTCATTTCACCCGCCCAATTAGTTTGAGTTGTTTGTGAGGAGGAGGTCGGGCTAGAATCTTGGCTGGGTGTACCTGGGTACCCCTCCCCTCCCTCAAATGGTTGACCACTCTACGTACACGCAAATGCAGCATCATTTTGTCTTAATTCTACAAGTCTTAACCTTAACACATTAACGTACTTAATATATTAATACCAGTCTTGTTGGCCGGCAACCTGGAGGTTAGTTTTTGAATCCCGGCTAATTATATCGAGATTGTTTTCTCTAATGATATCTCACTTTTCTTCTACCCCAAATGTAGGTGTATCTCCTCTTTGTTTTGCCATTCCTCATCCTCTATTAGTGTAACTACGTGGGCGCATGGATCTTTTAAAACAAAGTACCTGCTTCGGTGGCCGCGTAGTGTAAGGTGTCATCCTCTTAATAGACTATACTGCTGATGGAAGGGAGGTCGGGTTCTTAGTCCCGGTCTGTTGTGCTTAGGATAATTTTTCTTAAATTGTTTTCCACTCTGCCTTCGCGCAAATGCAGGTACATATCTTCTAAAATTTAACCATTATCATCCATAACACATTATATTAATTATTACATACGTTTATAACCTGAATGGGTGGTAAGACGTGGTGGCTAAACAAACACAAACAAGATATGATCTGGGACGGTGTTGGAAAGGTTCTTGCGTGGGATTCACTGATAGTAAATCCTTGTTGTTTTTTTTTGTTGCAGTTGGTGGGCGGAGAGTTCGACATGGAGCTGAACTTCGTGATCCAGGACGCTCAGAACATCAAACACATGCTGGAGCTGTTGGACCACTGCCCGCCCAACCTGCAGGTCAGTTCTTGTAGCGAATATACTCTCGACGATTGATGGACCTGCGGGGAAAAAACCGCCACACTTGCTGGAAGTAGCTCTTAATGTGGAATGAAAGGGGACGCGAGATAAGGCCAGTGTTTTTGCAGTTTTTATGGCAAAACATTTTTAATTTTTTTTATTTTCAAAATAAATAAAATATTCTTCCAATACAAACATAGAATTTAATTTTCTTCACATGTTGATATGAAAAGTTCCTGAATATCTATCAAGAGCATAGTGGCATTATTTAACAAACCTTTTAAATGAAGAGTAAATAAAAGTTGTCGTTAGATTCCAAAACACCTTTAACAGATATTCAAGAAATTTCGAGGTCACCATGTGAAGAAAATAAAATTAATTGTTTGTACTGAAGCAATATTAGATTTATTTTGGTCAAAAAAATTTTTTTTTGCTATTAGAACTGCAAAAACACTTTTTTTCGCGTCCCTTCCATTCCCCTTCAAGTTTGTCCATTCTTGCCTTTATTAACTTGTTTATTTAAGCACCGCGTCTTACTAGCTGTTCGGGTTCGGGTTCGGGTTATTGATTAACTGGGGCAGCAACTAAAGAAGAGGGCATCTATAGTAGGGTTTTGGGTGAAAGAACGAATTGATTTTTTTTTGCAATCAACATAAAGTGTTCTAGCACTGCGTCCTACTACCCCGTCCAGGCTATGCACCTAAATACTAATTACGCTAATGCGCTAGGGATAATGGAGGTTGAATTTAGAAGTGTACCCGCATTTGCCTGAAGGGTAAGTGGAAAATAACTTAGTAAAAATCTTCCTCTATAAACCCGATTGGAATTCGAACCCCTATCTCCCCGTCATCGCCAGTCCAGTATATTGCGAGAGTGACGCCTTCAACCATGCGGCCATTGGAGCAGGTAATTTTCTAGTTAGTCCATCAAAATTGACATAAGAAGCTCACATGACTTTATGTATTACTATATGAATATTGCTTTAAAGACTTTTGTAACTGTCATAAATCTTTCTTACTACCTGACTCTGACTATATCTGAGCTTTACATTGATTACATACATCATGGTTCTTTAAACGGAATGTTTTGCAAAAGGCTTGTAAAAAAATAGCAAAGGTATATTATTTTGTAAAATGATTTTTTTATTTAAACTAAAAATAATTCAAAATGAAACATTTAATTAAAATGTAGTTGATCTCGATGGTCTTGGGTTTAAGTACTCAGGACCATATGTTCTTGGGTTCAAACCCGGCGCCGGCGTCGACGAATTTTTCTTAAGTGTTAACAATCCGTGGCTAAACTTCCTTTGGAAGATATGGGAAAACACCTTTTTCCGCCAAATTGGCATACCCTTTCACTCTCGCTCATAGAAATTATCGTGATATAATCAGTCGGTTCAGAAAGTGCAAGTTAAATACATCACATAAATGAATATAACATTTACATATATGTTAAAAAAAGAGTCTTGTTTTTATAATTATTAGTTCATGTCAGCGGCAAGCTGTAACATCCTTCGTTGAGATTAGTAAAATGACAGCGTATGTCGGTCGATAATGTTATCACAGCTGTTGTTAGGAGAGTAAACACACTCCCTATTGGTTAACTGTAATACCACGATGTTACGAGACCGTTTCACACCATAGAAACGCGTAACTCACATAGGTAATACAGTTCCAATCTGGCGGGACTTTGTTCAAAACCCATGATATTATTTAAATTGGGAAATGACACCTGGACACGGGAATCGAACCCGGGATCTTTGTCTCAGTACACCAATGCGCTAACTACTGAGCTATCCAGTAATCTGACGATTTTCATACGTCCAATACAGACTGTGCCTTAAAATATGAGTGAATAATGGCCCTGGGCATGATATGATTCTTGAATAGCTCAGTGGTTAGAACATTGGCGTGCTACGTCATAGGTATTGGGTTCTATTTCAGTGTCCAAGTGTCATGTTTTAATTTAAAGAAAATTATATATATATATATATTTGGCTATAGCCGTAATCCATCGTTAAAAACAGTCTCTTAGGCCTATCAAAACATAAAATGCATAAAAACGCACTACGATACGATGTTTTGATTCGAGCCTAATCTTGTATCCTATATAGCGGGTAATTGATCTTAAATGAGCTCTTTTAAATAACCTACCTAACTTATTTTAACACATTTAACTGTCACAGTATCAATGCTTGTGCTGTGCGCAGCATTTTATTATGTATTATATCTTCATTTTACACTAATAAGTTAGGGATAAACAAAGTGGTCAAGCGTTTCGGTGTCAAAGTGCAATTTTAAATATTAATTTTAATAAATAATAACAAAATAAAAATTAACTGATCATAGTTTTTGGCCTGCTTTGGTGATCGTATGGTCTAAGGCGTCACTCCCGTGTTAGACTAGACTATCGATGACATGGAAATCGGAGTTTGAATTTCGGTCGGGTGTATTGGGATGGTTTTTCCAAATTGATTTTACACTCTACCGCCACACAAATATGAGTATACCTCCTCAAAATTTTGCCTTCCTCATCCCTATATCACTAACGTAATTAGAACTTATGAGTATAACCTGAACAGTTAGTAAGACGCGGTGCTACAAAAATTATAGTAAATACCCATGAAATATTAACAAAATGGCTCAAGTTGTTTTAATATATATTGAGAATCAAGTTTACTAAGCCATTATTATCTGAGTGGGATGATATATTTTAACGTAATATTAAACAGTATAATAATGAACTGATGTACGTTGTCAATTTTTTAATCCGTTTAATCTCTTTTTGATAAAATTAAATGGTAAAAGGGCCTGTTGAAGTGTTCTTTTAAAAACCAAGTCGCCCCAATTTATGAGAATAAGTAGGCTTCCCTGAGGCCCAATTAAGTGAAGTGTAGGTAAACCGCTGCTGAATCAAACTTACGCGTGTAGTTCGTCGTATTTAAAACTTGTGTTGAAAAGTATAGTCGTACGGGTATAAGGGTCGCTTTTTTTTATGTGGCTCAAAAGTTGGATTTTAACTTGTTCCGAAGTGTTACTAAATAAATAAACATAATAATTATATATATTGGCACCGCGTCTTACTACCCGTTCGGGTTACACTCTTATAAATATATTAAAATATACTTTGCAAAATGCTTGTATAATTCGTTTTGGTGGCGTTGTGTGGGTGATCAAATAAAATATCCTTGTTTTGTTTTGCGCAGACGCATAGCAAATGTGACAAGATATAATTGCTACCCATATTCCTTTTTTTTTTTGCTGGGAATAATGTTAAGTTTTAACAATTAATGAAACAATAAATGTTAACATTTCAATTAATTGAAAAATGACATCTTGGCTCTACCACTAAGCCATGCTAGATATGATTGTCTCATGTTAAGAGTCTTTCGTATCTGCTATCTAAGTCGGAGTTCACGAAACACTTGGGAAAATAACTGTAAATATATTGTCATTTATAGTGGAACTTTCGTGTTAATTTAAACAATTCCGCAAATACCGGAAGTCTGAATGAATGTCACACTCAATTTATTTTGTATGGGGCGGGAAAGTCAAGGCTAGAATTTAAGCTGTAGACTTTAAAAAAGTTCCCCAACCTCCCTTCTTGAAAATGCGGGTACATTTAATCTAAAATTTACCTTCATTATTAATACAATACGTACATCAGCAAGGAAATAAAATCTAAACACATTTTAATAAATCTAAAAAACACCACATCATCTACTCAAAAATTGTTTGTAAACTTTGTTCATAATGTTTTATTTTATAAAAACATTGTCAAATAATTTAATTAAGCATTTTCTATAGCTATCTTTGAAGAAACGGAAAAGCATTGCCTTTAAAAGTATAGTAGTACTTTTATTTGATCTCATTATCTTAATAGTCTCCTTATGTATGCCTATTTTATTGGCTTGTTAAACCTTTCGGCCTTGCCTACTGGCTGAAATTTAAAGTAATAGTTTAATAGTGCCCCAAGTTTGTGCCATGCAACATCACTTTTAAACAACCAAACACTTTCGAAATTAAACTAGCATTTCAATTTGAGAATTTAGTTTTATTTGAATGGGTTTAGTACAAGCTCTTTCCCTCCGTGTTTTGGACGTGCATTCAATTAACTCCGCCTTTGGCGCGAACATGATTTTCTCGTCACCAATGAATCCAACATCCCGGTGTGAGGGTTGGTCGGGGTGAGAGGGTGCTTATTGTCTGTACAAGTGGAATACCTGCCGTCAGGAAGCGGGATTTGCCGGGGGATTGAAGAGAGATTCCTATTCTATGAGACAAATTCGTTAACAGTTTCAACACGGAAGACGTACTCACGGTTCTAATAAAACTACACGTTGGTAGTGGATGTGGTCGCTAAGGCGTCAATCCAAGTTTGGCTGGTCGAATTTCTTCTGCAATTTACTCCTCTTCGTAATTCTATGCGTAGCCAAATTACTTTTTCCTTGTCTGTGCAATAGGGCTATATTTAAATTTAATAACTATATTTAGATTATTATTATTATTATTATTATTATTATTATTATTATTATTATTAGGTGTACTGTCTTACGATAGGTTTATTCATTTTGTCAGATCGCCAATGCACTTTGTTCTCTGCATCTTCCTTCAGCTCCCATCATTTTCTTATTCTTGTAATATCATCTAATATTTGAATTTTCCTTCTTCCTAGGCTCCTCTTTCTCTCAAACCTTAAGTTCTCTGACATCGTGCATAGATATTAAACCAAATAGGTTGACACTTTCATTTGGATATTTATAATTGACTGTAACTTGCTTTCAGAAAACATTCGGTTACTTCTAGTACTTCTACCATCTATCTTATCATTTTCCTTCGTGTAACCAAGTAATTTCGGAAAATGTTTTGTGTACTTAGCTTTGAGTAGTCGTTGCTCTGACTTCCGCCCACGACTGCAGGATGGAAAGTCAAACAAGTAAACGCTAGCTCGCAGTTGTCGTACAAGCTATTTAGACAGTAATTCGATTAGCAAACATCGACGTTGAATGTTTCAAGTACTCTTCATCTCTCTATTCCTGCGTTTGAAATAAAATAAAAAACCTCAGTTGAAACGTTACCTTTCTTTGAACGCGTTTACTTTCAATGGTTTCCGATACTGCTTCTATCGAGGATAATGATTTTAAGGTGGATTGGAAGGGGACGAGAGAAAAGGCCAGTGTTTTTGCAGTTTTTATGGCAAAACATTTTTCTTTGGCTAAAATAAATAAAACATATCTCCAGTACAAACATAAAGTTAAATTTTCTTCACATTATGATATAATCAATTCCTGAATATCCATCATGTGCATAGCGGCATTAGTTGAGAAACTTTTTAAAGCAATAGAAAAAGTTGTCATTAAATTCCAAGACATCCTTGACAGACATTCAAGCAATTTTGAGGTCTTCGTGTGAAGAAAATTAAATTATATGTTTGTACTGAAGCAATATTTTATTTATTTTGGCCAAAAAAATGTGCAAAAAACACTGGCTTTTCCTCGGATCCCCTTCCATCCCACCTTAATGTTACCATTTGGTTGAAGGTAAATATCCACACGTCATATTTATAATGAAAATGACGACTATGAAGCTTCAAAACTACTAAAACAATCCTCATGATCATAGACTGGTTTGACCCTGTTAAAAGATTACTTCATTTTTTTAAAGTAAGGCTAGATCTTTGTCTTTCAACATTTATTTTGATCTTAAAATAGTGATTTTTCGCGTGAAACTGGTTTCAAAGCATCATGATTTCACTTCAGTATGACTTTTGTTTAACATTCTAAAACTTTAAATGTAAGATTTTTAATCCCTTTGACCTCTCTTTTGGTGTGAGCTATTTTATAGTAAAACTAGGTATATCCCCCCCCCCCTAATTTATTTACTACTCTCCACCCAAATACTGGCATAATCACTCTGAATTCTATCGTAATCATTCCAATCCCACTATCGTGCGGTGCACAAAACAATTTTTTTTTTAATTTTTGTAAAAACCTTTTCTGCTTTCTAGATAATTGTTTCCCGATCTTCCTCCAGTCAAGTATCCTTTTCTGCTTTCTAGATAATTGTTTCCCGATCTTCCTCCAGTCAAGTACCCTTTTCTGCTTTCAAGATAATTGTTTCCCGATCTTCCTCCAGTCAAGTATCCTTTTCTGCTTTCTAGATAATTTTTTCCCGAGCTTCCTCCAGTCAAGTAGCCTTTTCTGGTTCCAGCTCTTAATAAAAAAAAGGAAATAAATACATGCTATCATGTAAAGTCTAAACGGTAGACCTATTTAATTTAAAATTTTAAAAAACTCTTAGTATTAGGTAAACAAAGTCATTAAAGAGTAAAATAAAGTATTAGGCCTATAAAAGTCTGACATAACGTAAAAATCTTCGTTAATTTAATTTGTTTATCAGATATATAATCATTAAAAAAAATCGTTTTCGTTGCGTACTACCTGAAATCACTCACGTACTCCCGGGGTACAAATACCACATATTGTGAAACATTGCTCTAGACTAACAGATTATTTTTCGGGAATTAGCATTATTGAAAACCTTGTACAATATTTTTGTCATGGAAATAGTTTTAAAATATTTATTAACTCATGTTTTAAGGCTTTAATTGCTAAACATCCCTTATAATAACTTTATCAACCCAAAATTCGTTGAAACTCAAATAATATAATAACAATTCGTGGAATATGTTTACTAAAATTTTGGAGAAACCTTACAAAATTAAGTTTGATTGTATGTGTCACAGATTAATAATTTTGATAGCTGACCGGATGCTTAAATAACATCACACTACAAACGCTTGGAAAAGATAGATTTGAGCAATGTGTAAAATAATACAAAAAATTGTTCGCACATTGCGACAACCTATCACTTTAATGTAAGATTAAAATAACGGTGTGACCTTAAGTGTCAGTACATGATATAACTAGGTCTCGTGTTTCCTTTTTGGAAGCATTGGAACTTGCTTTTCAGTGAGTAAGTTAGTGATGATATTTACATTCAAAATTGCCATAAATGTTATCAACAAAAATTAATATCTTGAGTATTCGTATAGTACAATTTCATAAATCACAATCAACTTACATATATATTATTTTCACAATAATTTCCACATGGCTATGAATTTATTATGTGTTTTGTTTGATTCTTGTGTAGAATAGTTTTGCTTTCCGATTTAGCAATTTTTGTTCAAAATGATAACGATTCAGCTTAAATAATAGGGGATTCGTTGAGTTACCTACCATTGCTAATATTTAAAAATGTCAACTGTACTGAAGCTACAAATACTGTCTCTAAGATACCCAATATCTTATCTGAACTATTCATGGAGCAATTATTGAGCCTTTTGTATCCCCACATTTGTTTAGTAAAATTAATTCTATAAAACTTTAACAAAGTTGTACAAAAGGTGGGTTTTTCTTTCTCTATCTCAACGCGCAACTTTTGAAAAAAAAATTGGAACAAACCTCTCATTCTTAACTGTGGTGTGTTTGGGAATTTCATTTGTCATTGTTAGGTATCACTACGCGTGATGGTGATCAAAACCAAGACTTGAAATAGATTAATAACTGTCAACTTTGAGTGAAACATCGCTTTCTAGGAAATGTGTGAAGGTAGAAGTTCCAAATGGTACCAACAGGGCAAAATGGCATCACGTGATATAAGCTTTACTAAAACGAACAACCGACAATTAATAATGTTCTTGGTGTACCTGAAAAGTATGATTTTTCACCAGATAATCAATGAATAGTAGTCAGTAGTAATGTGAACACTAGCTAATGCCTTCTTTTTAAACTTTGTATTATGAGCTGTATTTTTGGTAACATATTATTTCAGAAAGGATGGCAAGTGATAATAATTGGGTAAGGTTGTAAAATAAATGTCTCTGTTATACATTTGTCCATTATTATTTATCTAAGGATCTTTTTGGTTTACTAGGGTATTGACTGAACCGTGGTAGTCTACTTAATTAAAACAAATATGTATTGGAGTTGTTTTATTAAATACGGTAAATTGTTTTAAGATATCACTCATAGCAGGGTGTATTGAGGTGGACTGGATAAAACTAGCACAAGATAGTGATAGGGTGTAATGAGGTGGAAAGTATGGAGTTAGCTCAAGATAAGGGTAGATGGCGTACTTTGTGTAGGTGCGGCAATGAACTTTCTAATTCGTAATGATAATATAGTAAGTAATAAAATTTAAAAATGAGGTGAATAATTTACGAATACCTTGTATTAAGATTCAACTTGAACTTGACAATTGCGAAAACAATTTTTTTTTTCACCTCCTCTCACTACCCGCACGGGCTGTATGCATTACATTTCATTAAAACAATACGTGGGTATTAATATTATTTAAACTTTAATCTGTGACTTAATAATCAAATTATCTTGCTGCCCATCGATAAGTATTATACAAAATTATACGTTTAAATTCCTTGTCTAATTAAATGCTATTATAATTTTCATAATTTTAATGGTTGTTCAACTCTAGAAACCCGCACATTAAAAATAAATACGTATTTCATTTTGAACAAACAAAAATACCTTTTTTGGAAGGAATACAATCTATTTTAATGAATTTGTACCACTTGTCATTGCTGAGCACTCTAAGTCGAACAATGCACGTACATGCCAGGTGTGCCTTGAACTGTACGTAGAGATGGACGGCACTTGTACGCGTACCGAGGTGTCGCCGCGCGTCGTGACGCCAGTTTCCCCTCCACTTCTCTCTTGCTGTGGTTACTGAGACGCAAATAACGAGGTTAATTACCGCGCCGGTAGCTAATAACCTTCCGGCACAATAACTTGTTTCGGTGGCGTAGATCTGCGGTAGTGCATACTTGTTACAGGGTGGCTTGATGGGGTGTAAGGGGGAGGGTAGGGGCGAACAAGCTCGCTCGGATCGGTAGCTGTAGGAAAATCTCGAGTCAAGGACTCGTTCGCCGAGTTCGAGCCTCTTCTGAGGGCTAAATAATTTGGTACTAGCATACCTGATTGAACTTCAACCAAATAAGAATTAAAACCGTACACACGTTAATGAAAACTTGATGTTTTCCGGACCTTAGTCCACAGATTTCACTAGGGTGGTTAAAATTAAAACCCACCTTTTCAACACATTCAATGTAAATAAAAATATGATATAATTGAGGCGTAAATTATCCTAATATAATTTGCTAGTTGAACCTTCTAAACACTCTGCTACCTTCTTCAGTGGTGAATTTTCCAAGGCGTCACTCTCTAGCTTAGACTAGCCCGTTGGTGATGGGAAGATTTGGGTTCGAATCATGGTTGGGTCTACTAAGGGTGGTTTTTCTAAATAGTTTCCCAATCTCCTTTTGCGCAAATGTAAGTGCATTGCCTCTTACATTCTTCCTTTTTCTTCCCTACCCCATTAAAGTAATTATCATATATACTTATAACCTATACAGGTAGTAAGACGTGCTGATAAAAAATAACAGCTTCTACATATTGCATAGTGAGGTGTCATGCAACCTTTTCATGAAACATTTATCAATGCAAAGCATCCACTAACACATTTATTGGATCTCTTATGATAACTGCACCTAGTATTGTGCGTTCTTTGAACGCTTGTTTATATTCTGCCATTTCTTTATACTTTTATTTTTGTCCCGCAAGCACGAGGGTACTCCATACTCTTTAAAAATCGATTAACTGTCCCATAATAATGAGATCACCTTCCATTTTCACCGTTGTAAACACTTTATTTCGTTAAAGAATAATCTGAATTGAATGATTCTTCCAACTAAACAAATAGGTGACAACGACAGTAAACGTAACGTGATTATTCGGCCACTTCAGTCATAGAAATAGTGTCCAAAAAAAAGTCAAGGTTCTTCTATGAGCTACTAGGTTTGTGAGTGTTGAAAGATAGTTTACATGTTCTCTATACCGCAAGGCTACTACCTACTCTGCGAGAAATAATCACCAATGTCCCAACACTCAAAAAACCATATATATGAATGGCACTATAAACACAAGAACTAATAAATTCTAAGTTCCCCATCTGACGGTTATACACTGCTTATAGGAGCTACAACCAACGAACATCTTACATCTTACACCTTGGCCTGGCGTAGATGAAATGAGGAATGGTTTCCTTGTGTTGTACTCAGCGGCCGTCTGCTAGTGTTAGTTGTCATTTGGCTCATTCTTAGGTAATCCCCCCCTTTTCTTGTAAATGTCCCTTCCCAAATAAGTCAGTCCATCTTGTATAAAACATCCATCGCTCGCTTCACATTTTGTATTCTATTGCAACTATTCGTCAGAGGAACAGCCTGGACGTGAACCAAGGATCAGTGAACTAAGCAACTGGTGATCACGATGTGTGAGACGTCGGTCTCTCCTCCTCGCTGTAGCAACGTCTGTCACTTTGAGTATTTGGATTAGTAGTTTGTTAGAATCGTCTCTATGTCCATAATACATAGTTTTGTAAGTCAGAGTTTCCGACTTTTTTCTATGTCCATAAGGCATAGTTTGAATGATAGAGGTCTTGCTCTATGTTTATATGTCCATATGACATAGTTTAATATGTCAGAGTTTCTGACTCGTTTTTCTATGTCCATAAGACATGATCTTAAATACCTGGGCAATAACCTGACGCCCTAAACTGTATGGCCATGTTTGGGCTAGTTTAAATCCTTATATCCAATATTGGTGGAAATCAGGTTATCTAGAGTTTTGTTCCATGACCTAGTTGGGTCTTTGACTGATACCGGTTTCTTATCTTTCTATTGGTGTACCTTCCGACGGTACTCAACTCGTGGGTATGCTACTAGTACAGTGTAGTGGCCCGCGGGGTATTATTTATTTTGACCAGCCACCATCAGGCGCCGTTTGTATAAGTTAATGTTTAACTGTTTGCTGGTGTTACAGTCTGTGTTCAGACTTGTGTTGATATTTAAATATAATATATATACTATTGAATGACCAGATAGTACTAATGAGGAATAGACCGGCCATAGCATATTTACAGCCTGGATTCCTGGTAGATTGCCATTAACTATTTGTAAATCTATAGTTCCTCTTTCAGGAACTTAACCTTTGGATCTCGTAACTCAATATGGAGTTAACTCATGCTAGCTAACTCATTTAACTACCAGCGTTGTAACTCTTTAAACTAGGACTTTCTAGAATTAGGTATTATTTACAATTATTATTTTAGATGTGCATAAGGTTAAATAAAGCCTAGGAACCGCAAGGCAGTACTGGTTTTATGTATTGTTGCTTAACCTTAAATTAATAATTGCTTACCATTTAAATGGTCGTTCTGTTGAGGCAGACGCTCCTTCGTATCAAAATTAGTGTTTGTTCTACTTTAACGAGCTACACCCATTCTTAATATAGATTTTGCCATACTCGTGTTCATTGTATGCATAACTTAGGCGTTTCATTCCAAATGTTCTTTATTGAAATAACTATGTCAAAAGTAACTTATTTAATTTCTTTTAATAAACAATGGACTGTCTAGTTTAAGATCTCGTAAAACCATATGTAATTCTATCAACTTGTTTAAATTTAAATAAACGGATTTGTTAAAATTTGTATATCTATCTCTTATGCTTGTTCCTTCTTTGTTATACATATTTTGTTAATTTTAATGTATTCGCCACTTATATCAATTAGGAGAAGCGGCGATACAGTATGATACAGATACTTGAATGAGGTGGATCACTTTCTCCCACATTGTTTCTCTTAACTGGGAAGGTGTGTTACTTTCTCCCACAAGAATATCATTGATCAATGGCGGATCAGGAAATATTATTTTGGGTGGTTGATATTAATTCTATCAAGTTTTATCGTGGGCTCTCCTTACTATTGAGGTGGGCAAATTTCTCCCATACGGATAATATTAAGATTTCCCAACGCGATTGAGTGGCTTATCGGGAAATATTATTTTGTGGTTTAGTTTTTTTTCGAGTTTTAGCATTGATTCTCCTCGGTGCGAAGTTGGGTCACTTTCTGCCACATTTATCCTTTCCATAGATCAGACGGGTCACTTTTCTCATAAGAATAGCATTTACCAGTGGCGGATCAGGAAAAAAACGAGAGGGCAAACCAGGAGTTTATAAAATAGTCGCACCATTAATTTTATCAAACTTTTATAAATCACTAACATTTTATTATAATATCACTACGTATTGGGTGGTACTCGTTTAGCCGTTTATTAAAACGTTTCCCAGGAGGCACTGCGAGGAAGCGAGTAACGTCACCTTCCACCCATAACTAATTTTGATTAAACTATTTAATTTTGATAAAGCCGGGCTGTTTCACCTGATGAAATCATGCTATGATATTCACAAGCACTCGACATTTTTACGTGATAAAATCTTTATTATAAAGGTTAATACACAAACTTCCTTTTCAATATAATTACATACAAACCTAAATAGTGATTTTTTAAATTTTTCCATTGGAGAACACATTGGTGTTATTTTGTAGTGACCGTATACAAGAGTGTCACATCCATTATCTAAAATATAGCGTTGGTCATCTCCGGGGGAAAGTGCAAGTTTATTCAGGGAGATACTGCGCAATTAATGTTACTCACTTCTTCTCATAGATATATTGGCGTAGTGTAAGATCCCCTGCCTTAAACATTTTTTATAATGGGCATGTTTAATTTTCTTTTTGAGAGCTGATTTTGACACACATTTACCTACTTTTTTCTCCTCAAGAATCTCCTTTTGAATGGAGTAAAACTTCGGTCTAAGTACCACAAACTCTCGAATACACTCTCCGTTCATCTCATCTTTCATTTTACCCAGAGCTTTTTTTATTCCACGCGCTGTATAAAAAATGGGTTTCTGGATAGTTTGAAGTGTCGAATTAGTCTATATTATCCATCATATCCATAAACACATTTTCTGTTTTCAATTCGTAGCAGAGGGAGTCTGTGTCTGTGAATAAGAGCTATGTATTTTGTCAATATTTTCTTTTAACATAATTATAATGAAAGTTATACATGATAGGCTTGCTTATATCTAAGATTGCATAGCCTGCATAGATAGGCTTATTTTTCTCGTGTGAACCCCTACTAACTCTTCCGTGAAGATTGTATGAGCAATAAATGCTGGTGAAGCAATACGCTTTTTCAGACTTTTTCCATTATTTAGTAATTGGACATTTACATGATGTCTTTGATTCTCCAGTGACTCCCCAAATATTGAATTGTTCATGAGTTTGAAAAAGTTTTTTTCAAATCCATTTACTGCATTTTTTCTTTGGGACGTATTAAAATCAATATATGGCTTCAACCAAGCGCTCTGATTTAAAGTTAGGACTCTGTGTATCTTTTGAAACTTCATACCCAAGGAAATATACAGTTTTAAATTACGGTAGTGTGCCACATAATTTTGTTTGCTTTTTAGGTTGGGCACTAAATTTTCGGTTTTCCCGCTGGTTGGAGAGTTCAGCCTGGATTGTATATACTTAGAGAATGGGGATAACATCTCAGGAGTAACTATGACTTTTTCAGGAGAAAGTGGATAGTCACTGTGCTCGTCGTTAATTTCTTCCGGATACTTTAGATATACTTCTAATATATAGCCCACAGGGCTATCATCAGCAACTGAAATTATATTGAGCTCCGCTATTTCAGTCTTGTTCAACCACTTAAATTTACTCTGAGGAAGGCAATCAGACATAACAGTCCCATATAAATTATTACAATCCCAGTATGTGATGTACTTCACCTCCTTTTCAGGGTTAAAATTCATGATATCAGGGTTGTTTGCTCCAGAATGTCTATTAGAAATCATAGATACCCCACCATGCATCCCCTTTTCAATGATTTAATGCATTTCAATGTCAGTTAATAGCTCCAACTCAACCTTGATCATCTTTAAAAATGCTGCCCATCCTAGTCCAGGGCTTGTGCAAAAATGTAGACAGTCTAATTTATAGTACTCAAAAACATAAAGAGCAAAAGTATTCGAAGACGTCTGCTAAAAGTAGAACATCACTTAAAACATATAAATTTTGATAATCTTCCATTGTATTCATTTCAAAGTTTTCCCACACAGTTTTAGCATGAGCATAGTCACTTTTAATTTCAATTATTCAACATTGTCAATTTTTCAATTTTACCAATTAATTACTGCTTCAATTGTATAGTTACAGATTTAACATCTTAGTCTTGGATAATATGTAGATATAGTTTAGTCAAATTATATAATTTTATTTTGTTAAAAGTTCACTTGTTTATGTAGAGTGGTGACTCACATTTTAATGTGTTTTTTACTGTTTATGTCATATCCAATCTTATATGTTAATTGACTATATCCACTTGAACTTATCTTTGCTTAATATCTTTATCTATATAATAATTTACATTCAACTATAATATCATAATGTAACTGTAACGTTAATGTTAAATTGACAATATCCTCTTTAACTTATTTTCTCAGATATATTCTTTAAAATGTTTTTTTCCACACAAAAAAAATTATATTATCTATATCTTAAATAATTTTCTACATTGAATTCTACAAACATAGTGTATCTGCTTCCTTATTACCAATTTCATCATGTTTTTTCAAAATTTCACAATTATTGAAATAGTGGTGGGCGTTAGGATCTGTCTCTTTTCTAGAGTTAAATTAGTTTGTTAGTTGTGTGCTGATATAATTATTTGCTTCAGAAAGTTCACGTTAAATCTCTTTGATGAATAAACATCGTAAAAGAAGGGTGTTGAAAGAGGATGTGGGGTAGAAGAACGTCGCTTTGGGACAAGTGGTGTGGGCCTCGCCTGTTGGGTGCTAACTGACGCGCACCGCCAGCAAAGTTGGGAGGATGCACGACGGCTAAAAGTTTGTGGGTGGCGTCGTCCCCCCAACCCCCTCTTTACTTCAGCGAGACGTGTGACCCGGGAGAGTTGAAAGTTTGTGATACTCTGGCCCGCCGCGGGGTGTCTCGAAGGAGACGACCGGTGTGTGGTCTACTCTTTGTGGGAGAGTTTGGTGTCAACTCGTCTCTTTGCAAGAAGTTGTTCTTTCTGCGCCTTTCACTGTCTCTTGTGTTGCGTCTTTCTGTCGGGAGAGGGGAAACACTCTTACATCCATCTCCTCGGGGTGAAAAGACTTCAGAGGACAATGATTGAGGGGCAAGCGGAAGGTGGGCAAAGAACCGAGACGAGGAAATGTGGGCGCTGTGCAAACCCTGATCTTAGAAAGAGGAGGTGTGGGCTTTAAGTCCACTTTTCATATGAAGGGCCTTATTTTACAGTTAGAAAAGTCAGTAGATCTAATTTCACATATTCGTACGTTAATTCGTGTCATATTAATCTAAAAATGTTTAGTGATATTATTTATTCTTATAAAATAACACCAGTAAAATGGTAATTTATCATTATTATTTTTATTATTATTAGCACCGCGTCTTATTACCCGTTCGGGCTATACGCTCTTACGCTAATCTGTAATGGTAGGGTGATTGTGAGATGAAATGGAGGACCTACAGTTTAACGTGGGATCCGAACCAGGGTGGAGGCCTGGCATTACACACATTCACAAGCTGTGATTAATATACGTCTTGTCAGAGGTCAAGAAAGTGTTTGGCAATCAGATGAATCTGTGCTGGGACCGAGGATTTAACCCCGGACCCTCAGCACAGAAGTCTGATACCTTAACCCTAGACCGCCAGGTCACCCATAAAAATTATTATAAATTGCATCTTTATAATTACAAGTTTTTACGGTGCTCTTTATATTTCAAATTATTATAATTTAATTAGTTGTTTTTTTAGCTGTCTTTGCCAGTACTAGATATTGATTAGTTAATTTAATATATAATATGTATTTGATTTACAATATGAAACTTTAGTAAAATTTTGTTCGAAAGAAACTTTTAGAAAATAAGGACTTTTTTTTATTCAACATTGATAAAATTTTACTTTATTGTTAGTGTTATTTCATACATCTATACAAATTGGCATTTACAAATCACTATTGACGTATTAATATATTAAAAAAATTCATTAACTCTTAGTGTCGAAAAAAACTATTTAAATATTCTTTTTCTCCTCAGCTGACTCCGAGTTCGGACCCAGGACTCTCTTTCCTGCTGTACCCGCATTTAGGTGTTTAAAGACTTGCTCACCTCCTCCCGACTTTGATAAACGTTGCACGACGGGGATCATAGAAACAAGAGGAGAATAATTGAGGTGAAAAGATACTTCGACAGCAATATAGTGGGCGAATCAGTAAGACTAAACAAACAAAATGTGTGTGGACTATAAAGAGACAAGCTGGGAAAGATATTAAACTAAACGTTTCAATAATCAAAGACATTCGGGGCTTACAGGAAATACACACCCTAAAAAATGTATAAGAAGCGAGGGGAAGCAAGCTAAATAAAAGGAGTCAGGTAAAAAACAATCTAAAGCGGGGAATATTTTTCGGTAGATAAAAATACAGCAAAAAGCTGAATTAAGATGGACAGTTTGAAACTGTAGGTAGTAAAAAGAAGTTTCTTCGCATCTTATCCGAATACTAAATGGTGTAGATTCGGATAAGGCATAATTTAAAGAAAATGTACCCTCATTTACGTGGAGAAATATTGAGGAAATATTGATTAAAAAGTACACCAGTACATCCACCACCCGAGATTAAAACCATGTTCTGCCCGTCACTGTCAAACTATACAGGATGAAACTGGCGTCTTTATTCGCATGTTGGTGAAATTGAAAAATTAAATTTGTTCATTATGAATATACCAGATCGAAAGATTAGATTCCCAACCTCGCTGGTCATGAGTCAAATACGCTTACGCTTAGCTAACCCCGTCTAATCTATAGACATACGGTTTGATTATCTAATTATAGGTTTAGTACCGCGTCTTACTTTCTAACCTGGCTATACACTCCTGTGTACTAATTACGCACATGTTTTTAGGGAAAAAGAAGGTTATAATAGGATGAAGTTTGGCCGCATTTGTAAAAAAAAAAACACTCTCACTACACCCGACCGAGACTCGAACCTTGACTCCCCCGTCATCGGCAGTCTAGTGTACTGCGAGAGTAACACGTTAGACCACGCGGCCACCGAAGCAGGTTAAAAAATAAAATTGATCCTCGCAAACTTTGGGCCTTACGAGCACGTTGGTCTCAATGCCACTAAAAGGTATTTCCTTATTCGTGCGCGTTTCAATATTGTCTTATCAACTTCACAGGTGAAGTCAAAGTGACAAGACAGATTTTCGAGGCAGTTGTTTTTCTTAAAGTAACTTTTGAGCGGAATTTTTTTTTACAGGAACGGAACATAAAAATGGTGGTTTTAAATTATTTCGCGTTCGTACCGTATTTAGAACCCGTTTTGACTACGTATTAATACATTAGTCGAATTGATTTGTCCCATGGTATCTACTTTGGATAGATGTATAACTTAAATTTGACTTATATACAAATTGACAACAAAAAATTGTCGACCGTAGTTAAAACTAACAAGCGAGCGAGCGACTGAGCGACTGGTGGACAAACTGTCGGGCGCGTGATTAGCAAATAGCTCTCGATAGCTGTTGGCGGGGAAGCAAAGGTTCGAATCTTGGCTCAGTGAATTGAGGGTGGTTTTTGACAACTGATTTATTGTTTTGGTTTTCCCATCCTCTCTCGACGCTAGTGGTGATTCCTATTTGTAAAGTCCTAATTTGATTATAATATTAAAGTATTTTAACATACCGAGTTTACATATATATATATAGTATATTTGTATAGTCTTACTATTTAAATTGGGCCTTTCAAACCAGCGCAACAGGCTTCTCTCTACTCTTTCACCGCTGGGTGACTGATGAGAACAAAGTGATACTGCGAATACAAACCAGCGCGACAGGTTTCTTTCTACTCTTTCACCGATGTTCCTTTCTGATGGAAAGCTCCTCCTTCTGCAGCGGGATGGGTTCCATTTATAAACACCTTGAGAATGTTGCACTACGCTACGTTAACATTAAGTTAACGTTAAGTTGATCGTGATTCTAGTGTTAGCTAGTAGAATCTAATCCAACACCATGACAAGGCCATTGGAGATCTATTTGTTGTTTGATTACTTATAAAAAAGGTGTTTCAATTGTAAATTCTATACTGACATTTGAATTACTATGAGCGAAACTATTCAATCTACAAATTTTATTCGGAGCTAACGTCTATGTCATATCTAAATTAACGTTGATGGAAAGATCGGGGTTCAAATCCTGGTCCAGCGTACTGAGGTTAGTTGATTCAAGGAGGCTAGGGGTACAACCCCTTCATACCCTCCCTCATAGTCCCGTAAAAGTAGCTATGGGACGACGGGGTTTGCTACATTTTGAGTATGCTGTTCGTGATTTGACATGAAAACCCTCTTCAAATTGCTTCTAGAAGTATGTTTATAGTCTATATATTTCCAGTGATGGATCATTGAACCTAACTTTCTTCTGTAGGTTGATACCTGGTGCATTACCTCACCCCTACCAAAAAATAACATCCTGGTTACGTCCTTGTTTGTATCAATGATTTTACTAGAAAGTTTGATAAGTTTCTCAGCTAATTATTTCAATTAGCTAAAAATTACTATAAAAGACAAGTGATTAAATATTAATGCTGTTATCCTTTCTTGTGGATCTGCATCATAATGGTGAAGTAACTGTAGGCCGTGTTGATCACCTGAAACAAAATATAGAGGATTCATATTCAAGCTCGTAGAATTGGTTTATAATTAAGGAATCCTAGGGTTTTATCTAGAATTAACTTGAATCTTTGTTTATGAATTCACAGTCTCAAGCTAAAACTTTCCAGGATCAACCTCTAATGATGATTTATTTATTCTTAATTATTTTAGTTCTAGTCATGATATTGTTGGATAAAAGAGTTTTTTCTTACTGGAGTTAAAATTCATTTGATTTTGTTAAATTGTGTTTATCTTTATGTCTCAATGATCTGTTATTGATTCAATCATTTCAGTGTTGTGTGATTCCAGAGCTAAGCAGTGAACACCCCGTCAATCTCACAAACGCTAGGTCAATCCTTCCCATTTATTTCTCATTTTGAATTATGGAATGGCAATAACCACCATTTATAAAACATATTTGTCTGTCACTTTAGTACACACTCAACAAAGTGAATAAATGTAAACTGTAATAGAGTGTAGATTTTAGAAGCAAAGAATGAAATAGTATCGAAAGAGAATAAAAGAGGAAAAGTGTGTTGACGCCAACATTGTTGTATGGATGTGAAAAGTGGACTTGTCAGTAGAGTGTGGTTTCAAAGAAAATCAAATAGGCCAATGTGACAGAAGTGTCCTACGTTGGTTTGGGCATGTTGAGAGGATGAGTGTAAATCGAGTAGTGACGCAAATGTATGACGGAAGATAGTGTGGATTAAAAGGAAGGGGTAGGTCATGTAAGACGTGGCTAAGTGTTGTAGACGAATGTGTGAAAAGAGAAACATCAATAGTTTAAAGAACGAAAGATCATGCATGTATGACTTGGTATATGGATGTTCTTGAAGTGAAGGGAGTATTCAAGGATAGAGAAGTGACGAGAAAGTTAGTGGGGATGGATTAAGTACGGAGATTTGGTTTAGCTATATGCACAGTTTCTTGCCTACCCCGTAAGGGAACGGCATGAGTATATATGTATGTATGTATGTATGTATGTATGTATGTATGTATGTATGTATGTATATATATATATGTATGTATGTATATATATGTATATGTATGTATGTATGTATGTATGTATGTATGTATGTATGTATGTATGTATGTATGTATGTATGTGTGTGTGTGTATCCTGCCAACGATTAACATTGACATTTCCCACTTAGGTGGCCGCATGGTCTAAGGCAGGTATGGCGAACCTATGGCATGCGACCACGGTATGAATGGCACGCTGACTTGAGAAAAATACACTAAATAAAACTTTCCCCATCGAGATAATATTTTTGGAAATCAATAATATTTCGACAGCCGTGTCATTCAATTTAATGTCTCAATGAACTTTATTTAAAGTCAATGGTTCGAAATCGTCTTGGCTCAGACCAAAGGGCGTCGGGTGTGTTGTTGAAGACGAATAAACTGAACATAAATATCTTGATTATCAAACTAATAAGTATATAAAAGATTGTGTAACATTTTTATTTTAACACAAACATAAATTTGCTGTATATTTAATTTTTTCACTAAAGTTTCTACTTTCAATGTTTTTATATTTAAATTTTTGAATTAAAATTTGTTTAAGAGACAAACTTTGACAGTTTAATCAATTTTCCGTCTTTAAAATTTATACATATTCATAATTTTATTTTAATTATTCATTACATTTCATAATATTTATCAAGTTTTGATTTTTAAATGATCATTCAAAAAACCGTAAATAAGAGGTGGTACGCTAGATTAGTTCACAATTTTGATTTTCTCAAGTGCAACACTTGTTTGAAAAGTTTATCCATTCTTGGTCTAAGGTGTTACTCTCGCTATAGACTGTACTGCCGATGACTGGGCGAGTGGGGTTTGAATCCCAGCCGGTTGTACTAAGGTTTTTTTTTCTAAATGGCTTTCCATTCTCCAAACATATCAGCGTAATGAGTACGTATGCGTATAACCCAGACGGGTGGTAAGACGCGATGACCAAAAGCTACATTGACATTTTATTTTAGCAAGCAAAAATGCACACTCTCTTAACAGTTATAAAATTAATGAAACAATTTTTAATGTCACTTTTGATAAAATATATCAATACCTTTGAAATTACACTAATAATAACGAAAGTGTTATCAGTGTTGATCTCAAAAAATATGTTAAGCATTTTTGTGCAATAACTTTTTGAATAATACTGACATGGAAACTACTTGGTAGGACCTGTTATTATCAAAGTCTCATGTACCGTTCTTCGGGCTTCAAATTATTCGGTACCTGAAGCGTGTATTATTATTATTAATAATAATATTAAACTAGTGTTATATGTGATGACCATAGGACCCGAATGGTGCTAAACCACACCGCATCTTATTCTCTGAAATATTTATCCATGTGCATCTTTAAATTTGTTGAGTAGTCGACATTATTATTGTTTGCAGAAACTTAGTTCTTTGGTGTCGACTTTGGTGGTCTCTGGGTGAAGTGCTTGCCTCAGGACCCGATGTTTTTTAGTTATAGCTCAACCGGGGTCGACGGATTTTTCTTGAGTGATAAAAATACATAACACAACTTCCTTTGGAGGGGAAGTAACAGCTTTTAGTCCCATTTCGACTGTGGCTTCTCAAAGAACCCTAGAAGGTATGTAAAAATACCTTTCCTGGCCAATTGATTGGCCCTTTCGCTCTCGCTCATAGAAATTCTCGTGTGATGATATAATCAGTCAGTTTAAAAAATGCACGTTTATTACCTCAAATAAATAAATACTTCATTAGTCCCTTAAAAACTTGTTTACTCAATTATTTATCTTTGCTTGTTTTCTGTTCTGTCTTAGTTGTTAATTATATATATATATATATAAGTCAAAGAGATATTTAAATTTTTTTTTTATTTGTACAACTAAACAAAATCTTTATAGGCCTACATAGTGAAATAAACAAATATTTCTTTTAATCTTCATTCATTCAAGTATTGTTAATGTTTTCCCCACTTCAATATCTATGTGCGAGAAGCGGTCTTTTATGAAAGTTATATGATCTTTATCAAGATTTTTTACTTTATGAGTTGGACTAATATTTAAAAAGCCTTTTGCCAATTAAAATATTATAAAAAAACTTTGTCAGCAAACTCTTGTTCATTATTTTATTTTTGTCACGCAAGGGTGAGAGGTTGGTTTTATTGAATATAACCGCTCTGCTGATCCATCTTACTCGTAGGCACCTCATTTTCCCCTAGAAGTTGGTACCTCAATTTTTTTCTGTCGCTCTTTTCTATGTCATCGCTTCTTCCCCCCTCCCCGTCCTTCTCTTTTTCTTGCCCTTCTTGTCATCTTCTTGCCTCTAGTACTTCATAAACCTGAACCTTTCTTTCCGCTTTTCTTCAAGAACAATAATGTCTTCATTTCGCAAATTCCTTTCGCAACCATGATTCATTCTATTTTTTACTTATATTTTCTTCCGAACTTTATCTCTAAGCCTCTGTAATTTACTTGCTTCTTTCATTATTAATATCAACTTTCTTTAGCTGTCCCTAAAAACATTTTTTAATGACAATGTAATATTTGTTTTGATTGTAAATGTAACTTCTTAAAGTAACGACAAAGTTGTACAATATAAATAAACCTTTTTCTGGAATATAAACTTTGCATTAATTTTCCCTGAAAAATATGAATGGTGCGTTTAATTTGACGAATTGCATTTATTTTTGCTCCAAACGAATATGTAATACATAACAAGAGGATTATTAATTCAAGGGGGAACAATCCTTTAATTCTATTTTTTTTTAGTCTTGCAACTTCGACAAACAAAATACCTCATATTTTATAGATTACGAATGTGCAGATAACTTTTCTAAAGTTGCTGTTGCCAAGAGATTTTTTGTAATGTATTCACGTTCGTGCTCATTATATACTTTTTAATTAATACAATCACCTTAAAGACTGTTACTAACGTATTTACCCTTCCTTCACCTCTGACAAGACGTCTTGTGAATGTGGGGAATGCCAGGCCTCCACCGTGGTTCGGACTCCACGTTAAACTGTAGGTCCTCCATTTCATCTCACAATCACCCTACCATAACACATTAGCGTAAGTGCGTATAACCCGAACGGGTAGTAAGACGATGTGCTAATAATAATAATAACGTATTTAAGACTGACTCAAAACGGTAAGGATTAGGATGTTATTTTTTAGAAAGGCACCAGCTTAATTCTTAGGTGAATATGGTTATAAACTACACTGAAAATCATGTTTGAAAATATCCTATCTCATTTCGCCCGATTGGGATTAGAAAATTTACTTCGCATATGAGCAAGTAATATGTGGGCCTATCATCCAACACCGCGTGGCCACCGCTGCGGCTAGCTACCTTTTACCTCATTTTACTGCGTCACAAACATGTGATTGCTAAATATTTTAATTATATACTTAATATTTTAATTGTTTTCCAAATAAACGTTATGTCTGAAAAATATTATTCCAACAGTCTATTCATATGGGATCTTAGTTTGTTATTAAGGTTATAGTAAACTCCTAATCGCAGCTATCCCTGTTTTTTATTATCACTTGAATAATTTATTCATTTTATACATATTTTTAATAAAACCAAAGTTTCTCAAAAGTTGCTGGTATCCGACCTTCGACATCCGTTTAGGATCTTTACCATCGTCCATTCCGTTTATATGGTCTATCTCAAGTTTAAAAGTGAAAGCATTTTGTTATATAACTCATTTTAAAAGGAAGAAATGTAACTTAAAATAAAGTGTTGTAAATAGTCAGCGGTTAAAGTTAGTGTCTTACCTTTTCTAGGTACCATTTTTAGTTGAGTAAACATAATCTAAGTTCAAAGAAATATATCAGTCTCGTCTTGGTTATAGCAGCCTGGTTTTAAATAGAATTTTTGTGTAATGTTAAAATTAGTTGCGTTTAAAATTGCACATTAAATATCCTTAACTAAAACGGTATGCTGTTAAGGTTAAATAGAAACTTCACTGGATCCGTTAAAGCTCGGCCCAAGGTATAACATTTTTTGATCATATTTTTTTGGTTTATAACCACGACCCTGATAGCTTTCATGACCTACAACTTTCCGGGATAAAATTTATATTTAATATCTCGATGGGCACACGGTTTCAATGTCTTTATAATTTAGTCTGGTTGGTCATGATGGGGAGGTTAAAGTTCAAATCCCTGCCGGGTGTACTGAAGTTTTTTCAATCACCGCGTCTTGCTTCTTGTTCAGGTAATACACATATGATAATTACTCTAATGGGGTAGGGATGAGGAAGGAAGCGTTTTAGGGGTAATATGCCCGAACTTGCTCGGAAAGGGAGTGGGAAACCTATAGGGGAAAACCAGCACGAGTGATGCCTTAGACAATTTGGTCACTGAAGAGATTAGTTACTAAAGTTATTTCAAGAACATTTTATCATGACTATAAAATCACGGAATTTTAACAAGGTATTTTTTTTCAAATAGCACAATGCCAATATTAATTCATAATATTACTTTGTGTAAGAAATTAAACTAAAGTTAGCCCTATTTATTGAAGCACTGTTTTATTTATTTTATATAAAAAAAATTCGCTATAAAAACTGCAAAAATAAAACATACCTCGCGTTCCCTTTCACCTCACCTTAAGTTTTTACCACAATCCACTTTTGGCTGAGAATTTTTTTATTATCACCGTGCGAAATTTTGTGAAATATTTCTAACTTCTTATCCAGGATAACATATTTTCGAGGAGATGAGTTTTAAATCAGGCAGGCCCTGAACAGATTAAATTACATTCCTCCGAGATCATCTTCTTCTTGAAGTTTCCTTTCGCGCCTCCTGACCTTATTTCCACCTACCTCCCTTCTTACTTTTCTTTGAAACACCCAAGTAATCCCCCATTTTAATAAGATTGAATAAAGTCGGACTTGGAATGACCAATATATTTCTTAATCGAGCTATGAACACAAGTCACAACCGAAAAGTACTCAATCAACTTTTTTTTTAAACTCTTATGCCGATGTGCCACATATAGTGAAACAAAAACGTAAGTTTTTATTTTTATTTTTATTTTTAACAATCACTATAATTGGAATGTATATTAATAAAATGAAAAATTTGTCTGTCCGTCATGGTCGTTGCGCGATTTCTACCACACGCAGAGGTCTGAGATTTAAAAATTAGCAGCCCCTGTACACAAACATGTGCATCTCGAGAATGTTGACTAGTTATTTTTAAATTAATTAGAAACTAGAAAAGTCAAGAAATATTAACGCTACGAGATAAATGTAGTATTACATTTCATACAGTTGTTCATTACATGTTATGGTTAGCCCCTGTGCACGAACATGTGCACCTGGAAGTAAGAATTTTAAAATTTGTATTAGATTTATATTTTACCCTTTTTTTCCTTTTTACACTAATACTCTTTTTATTTGCATCTTTGCTTTTTATCGCCTTTATACCCTTTTTACATTTTCTCCCTTTTTACACTTTTATCTCTTTTACCCCTTTTAACATGTTTATCATATTTATTTGTATTATACTTACTTTTTACACTTTTTTATTTCCCCCATTTTTCCCTTCTAGATCTTTCTAGCCTTTTTAAAAAACTACATTGATTAAATTTATTTTTTACGATTTTTGCCACACTTCACTTTTTACACCTTTTAATATTAATAATAATATTAATACTTTGCACCGCGTCTTACTACTCGTTCGGGTTGTACGCTTAAGTATTAATTACGCTAATAGGTTAGGAATTGGGAAGGTCGAATATAGAGGAAGTGAACTCGCATTTGCGTGGTGGGAAAGTGGAAAAACATTTAAGAAAAAACAATCCCAGTTCACCCTAGTGAGATTTGAACTTCGCACTCCCCGTCCTTGGAACTTTATCTCAGTACGAAACCAGCGCGTTATCTAACTACGCTACCGAGGCGGTTTTTACAGCTTTTAACCCTAAAATATTTTATCTGGGCAAAGACGAGTACTGCATGCTAATATACCAGAGAGATCAATAAGTTTGAGAGACACTACCAAAGCGATTCCGTGGAAAGTAATTTTTTTAATGTGCAACATTCTGCAGTTTTTAAACTGTTGATAAAAAAATTCCTCGAATCTCTCAACACCTTGTTTTCAATAGGGCGCTGAAATTCCATGTGGTAAAAACTTTAATTACCTAAAATTATATAAATGATTCATGCCAGTAACGTTTAGACATATCCTGAACAATTTATATGCGCTTTAAATTTGTGTTGTAAGATGTTAAATGGAGGGGGAGGAAAACTTAAACACGCTGATCGTTTATTCCGCTATATGAGGCTTAAATACCTGGAAAAATATATATTTTTATATTTCATGGTTGAGGGACAATGATAAAGATGTTTTCTACACTGGTAAAGAAAGCTAAGAAATGTCCACCCGCACCCCTCCCCCCACTCCTCCCACTGCCCCTTCCCTTTGTTCTCATCTCATTACAGGTCTGGAGAACCATCTTGGCCTATTCTAAAGAGTGAGTTAAGGTGGGATGAGAGGCGACGACTTTTTTAAACAAAATATATCAATTATTTCCTTGGTATAGGCGCTTAGCCCAATTTTATTTCATGTCAAGAGTTTTTAACATTTGTCATGATCATCGCAGAATTGATCAGTTTTTTTAATAATAGAGAAAGTTCTTGTTGAATTCCGCTATGATTATGACAAACATTCAAGGACTGTTAAGATTAATATATGTAGACAATTAAACCTATTTATTTACTGAAGAAATATTGTACTGATTTTATTCCAACTTTTTTTATTATATAAACTGTAAAAATACTTACTTTAACACCTGCTTCGGTGGGCGCATGGTCTAAGGTGTCACTCACATTATATTTGACAGGGAGATAGGGGTTCGAATTCCTGTTCGCTGTACTGAAGTTGTCTTTTCCCTAAATTAATTTCCATTATCCCTCCATGAAAACGCGGGTACACTTTCTCTAAATCTAATCTTTCTCATACTTAAACACGTAATATATTAAGTACATATGCGTATAACCTTAACAGGTAGTGAGAAGCGTTGCTAAAATAAACTTACCCTAACTCGCGTTCTATGTGATGCCACCTTAATGAATGTAATTATTTATGATAGCTTGGGTGAGAAGAGCCTTAAGAGACTACCGCCTATCAAACTTACGATTTAACACTGTTTTTTACCCTAAAATCCAAATTGGTGGTCACTCAAATAAAGATTCTGGGTCATATCATCTGGTTTAAAAGGTCGGGTCTAAAGTCAAAGTAAAATTCTCTCTTCTTTTACCCAAATGTGGGTAAATTCCTTCTAAATTCTACCTTCCTCATGTGTTTAAATATTCAGATAGTCCGGACGGTTATTAAGATCAATGCATACAGAAAATGTAGAAACAAAGCGTGTTGGTTAAGGGCAGCATGGGGATAAAAAAACAGTACAACTATACAAAGGTAACAAAGTGATAAAGAGTAAGGGGTAAATGATAGCACAGAAAAGGGTTAGAAACCCACTCGGCTAACACGTAGCCTAGTAAGCCTCTCCGTGCAATCACAGTGGAGTACTCAGCTACACGTCTGCGGCGGGTAGAGTGACGAGGGGTGGGGGTATGGGGTGGCGTTACTGTGTGCCCGATGACCCCTATACGTGACCGCGCCTTTAAAAGAGGTCAAGAGCGCTCCCTTGAATACAGATTGACGCCAGTCACCCGCGCCCATCCATCACCTCGTTCGTACATACACCGTCGCGCGCTTTAGAGGACTGCTGGACCAAACTGCGCACGTTTTTACCTCCCACCCCCGCAATGAAATATCAATGTGTCGGCTCGGTCCTTGTGCCGGACGTTTTATTGCGTCGCCGTCACCCTCCCTTACTCTCTTGTCATCGTCATTTGTCGCATTGTCACGATCGCCCCTCCTCCTCTCAGAGCTCCCCCCCCCCC
>CABFVX010001802.1:0-44357 GCA_902151425.1 Timema shepardi | reverse complement strand
CAGAGCTCCCCCCCCCCCACCCCTGATCCCTCTCTCGAGAACCGGCCCATGAAGGAGGACTCAATTTGTCAATGTCGATTGATTTGTCAGGGAGGACGACTTTGTTAAGCTTAACTACTGCCGTGTATGTCAAGGAGGAGGGAGGGGGGGTCCTACATGACGTGTAGCAAGCGTGTGTTGGCGTGGGCATGACATAATTACGGTGCAAATAAAAGGGTGGGCCTAGAAAATTAAAATTCCTCTGTGACTTTTAATAAATACGCATTTTTATTTTATATTACGATGATTTATCTATATCTACTTTGAAATTTGTCATTCCCGGCAGTGTTTGTTGTGGCGATAAAAGTTGCTAAATTAACAAATTTGTTTAGCACCGTACCTTACCACTTATTAACTTTATACGCATATGTACTAATTACGCTAATGCGTTAGGGATGAGGAAGGTGCAATTTATAGGAAGTGTATCCGCATTTTCGCGAAGGGAAAGTGGTAAGTCATTTAGGAAAAAATCCCCCTCACCAGACCCGAACGGGACTACAACCCCATTCTTTCTTTCATCAGCAGTCTAGTTTATTGATAGAATCGTGCCTTAAACCATGTGACCACTAAAGAAGGTCATAAACGCTTTTGTTAGGTTACTTTGAAAAGCTAGCATTTTTTTGTGTGGTCCGGCTCATCCACTTTGTTGAAAATCAAGTAGTAATAAAAGCACTTTCACTTTACCTTTTTTCGATGGACACGTGGTTTAAATGTCACTCTAATTTACGAGTAGTTTAGTTTGAGGTGTAAATCCCGTCTGGCTGTATTGAAGATTTTTTTTTTTACTAAATGGTTTTCGCACTCCCTGATCTCCCCGAACCCTCATCCACCGACGTAAATAATTAACTACAATGTTTAGTTTTAATTTGATTTGTCTAAGGTGTCACTCTCGTATTAGACTGGCCTGCTGATGACGGGGATATCGGGGTTCAAATCCTGGGTGGTTCTACATAGGACGGTTTTTACATAAATGGTTTCCCACTCTCCTTCCACGCAAGTGCGAGTAGATTATTTCCAAAATGCTTCCTTCCTCATCCCTGCCCCGTTGGAGTCATTATATAGGCGTATAACCAGAACCAGTAGTGATAAAAAAATGTATATATGAATTTTAATGAAATTTCTGAGTCGAAATTCTCAAAGTTTTTTTATAAAACAGGTTAATAATAGTTTATATGTGGTTAAAGCCGATGCAGCCTCTGTAAGAATCTCTCACGGGGGTAGTTATTTGTGGGAGCGAACGAGAGTGGCCTGCCCTCCTGATTCCGCTATCGCTGACTTATCATGATTGATGAACCTCCTAATTGAGAAGTGAAGTGGTCGTAAAAGGGATGGTTCTCAATGAGGACTACCATCGCTGGAGCTGGGATCGACTTACACTCTGGGCAAATAGATTGCTTTCTTTTACTTAGCGCCACTGCTCCAGAGTTTTATAGAGGGAGACTGCTCCTGAGCATTATAGAGGGAGACCGCTCCTGAGCTTTATAGAGAAAGACCGCTCCTGAGCATTTTAGAGATATAATGCTACTGAGCTTTATAGAGAGAGACCACTCCTGAGCATTATAGAGGGAGACCGCTCCAGAGTTTTATAGAGAGACCGCTCCTGAGCATTATAGAGAAAGACCGCTCGTGAGCATTATAGAGGGAGCCCGCTCCTGAGCATTATAGAGGGAGACCGCTCCTGAGCATTATAGAGGGAGACCGCTCCTGAGCAATATAGAGGGAGACCGCTCCTGAGCATTATAGAGGGAGACCGCTCCTGAGCAATATAGAGGGAGACCGCTCCAGAGTTTTATAGAAGGAGACCGCTACTGAGCATTATAGAGGGAGACCGCTCCAGAGTTTTATAGAAGGAGACCGCTACTGAGCTTTATATAGGGAGACCGCTACTGAGCTTTATAGAGGGAGACCGCTACAGAGTTTTATAGAAGGAGACCGTTACTGAGCTTTATAGAGGGAGACCGCTCCTGAGCATTATAGAGGGAGACCGCTACTGAGCTTTATAGAGGGAGACCGCTCCAGAGTTTTATAGAAGGAGACCGCTACTGAGCTTTATAGAGGGAGACCGCTACTGAGCTTTATAGAGGGAGACCGCTACTGAGCTTTATAGAGGGAGACCGCTCCTGAGCTTTATAGAGGGAGACCGCTCCTGAGCATTATAGAGGGAGACCGCTCCTGAGCATTATAGAGGGAGACCGCTCCTGAGCATTATAGAGGGAGACCGCTCCTGAGCATTATAGAGGGAGACCGCTCCTGAGCATTATAGAGGGAGACCGCTCCTGAGCATTATAGAGGGAGACCGCTCCTGAGCATTATAGAGGGAGACCGCTCCTGAGCATTATAGAGGGAGACCGCTCCTGAGCATTATAGAGGGAGACCGCTCCTGAGCATTATAGAGGGAGACCGCTCCTGAGCATTATAGAGGGAGACCGCTCCTGAGCATTATAGAGGGAGACCGCTCCTGAGCATTATAGAGGGAGACCGCTCCTGAGCATTATAGAGGGAGACCGCTCCTGAGCATTATAGAGGGAGACCGCTCCTGAGCATTATAGAGGGAGACCGCTCCTGAGCATTATAGAGGGAGACCGCTCCTGAGCATTATAGAGGGAGACCGCTCCTGAGCATTATAGAGGGAGACCGCTCCTGAGCATTATAGAGGGAGACCGCTCCTGAGCATTATAGAGGGAGACCGCTCCTGAGCATTATAGAGGGAGACCGCTCCTGAGCATTATAGAGGGAGACCGCTCCTGAGCATTATAGAGGGAGACCGCTCCTGAGCATTATAGAGGGAGACCGCTCCTGAGCATTATAGAGGGAGACCGCTCCTGAGCATTATAGAGGGAGACCGCTCCTGAGCATTATAGAGGGAGACCGCTCCTGAGCATTATAGAGGGAGACCGCTCCTGAGCATTATAGAGGGAGACCGCTCCTGAGCATTATAGAGGGAGACCGCTCCTGAGCATTATAGAGGGAGACCGCTCCTGAGCATTATAGAGGGAGACCGCTCCTGAGCATTATAGAGGGAGACCGCTCCTGAGCATTATAGAGGGAGACCGCTCCTGAGCATTATAGAGGGAGACCGCTCCTGAGCATTATAGAGGGAGACCGCTCCTGAGCATTATAGAGGGAGACCGCTCCTGAGCATTATAGAGGGAGACCGCTCCTGAGCATTATAGAGGGAGACCGCTCCTGAGCATTATAGAGGGAGACCGCTCCTGAGCATTATAGAGGGAGACCGCTCCTGAGCATTATAGAGGGAGACCGCTCCTGAGCATTATAGAGGGAGACCGCTCCTGAGCATTATAGAGGGAGACCGCTCCTGAGCATTATAGAGGGAGACCGCTCCTGAGCATTATAGAGGGAGACCGCTCCTGAGCATTATAGAGGGAGACCGCTCCTGAGCATTATAGAGGGAGACCGCTCCTGAGCATTATAGAGGGAGACCGCTCCTGAGCATTATAGAGGGAGACCGCTCCTGAGCATTATAGAGGGAGACCGCTCCTGAGCATTATAGAGGGAGACCGCTCCTGAGCATTATAGAGGGAGACCGCTCCTGAGCATTATAGAGGGAGACCGCTCCTGAGCATTATAGAGGGAGACCGCTCCTGAGCATTATAGAGGGAGACCGCTCCTGAGCATTATAGAGGGAGACCGCTCCTGAGCATTATAGAGGGAGACCGCTCCTGAGCATTATAGAGGGAGACCGCTCCTGAGCATTATAGAGAGAGACCGCTCCTGAGCATTATAGAGAGAGACCGCTCCTGAGCATTATAGAGAGAGACCGCTCCTGAGCATTATAGAGAGAGACCGCTCCTGAGCATTATAGAAGGAGACCGTTACTGAGCTTTATAGAGGGAGACCGCTAGTAAGCTTTATAGAGGGTGCCCGCTAGTGAGCTTTATAGAGGGTGCCCGCTAGTGAGCTTTATAGAAAGAGGCCGCTACTGAGATGTATAGAGAGAGACCGCTCTTGAGCTTTATAGAGGGAGACCGCTCTTGGGATTTATAGAGGGAGGTCGCTCCTGAGCTTTATAGAGGGTGCCCGCTCTTGAGCTTTATAGAGAGAGACCGCTCTTGAGTTTTATAGAGAGAGACCGCTCTTGAGATTTATATAGGGAGACCGCTACTGAGATTTATAGAGAGAGACCGCTCTTGAGCTTTATAGAGGGAGGTAGCTCCTGAGCTTTATAGAGTGTGCCCGCTAGTGAGCTTTATAGAGAGAGACCGCTCTTGAGCTTTATAGATGGAGACCGCTCTTGAGATTTATGGAGGGAGACCGCTCTTGAGATTTATGGAGGGAGACTGCTCTTGAGCTTTATAGAGGGAGACCGCTACTGAGATTTATAGAGAGAGACCGCTCTTGAGCTTTATAGAGGGAGACCGCTCATGAGCTTTATAGAGAGAGGCCGCTACTGAGATTTGTATAGATAGAAACCGCTCCTGAGCTTTATAAAAAGAGACCTATGCTGAACTGTGTAGAGAGACAGCTAGTGACCATTATCGATAAGAGTGATTCAAAGAATCATAACATAACATAATTCAACATATGCCTTACATAGAGAAGCAAGCTTAGGTCTATTTATATTGGTTTTTGAAAATAAAAAAACAATATAAATAGGCCTAAGCTTGCTTCTCTATGTAAGGAATAATTAAGACATACAGTTTCTATGACTATTAAAGTTGTTGTGACAGCACATTATTACGATAAACATTTAATATAAACTCTCTATTTAAGATATTACAATATTGGCTAACTTATATTCAAGATGACGGAGAGATCGTCGCTTGAATACCGGCTGGGTCTACTGAGAGGGGTTTTTCCTAAATATTTTCCAACTCTTCTTCCATGCAAATGCGGGTAAATTACCTCTAAAATGCTTCATTCCTCATCCCCACCCCGTTAGAGTTACTATCATACATGCGTAAAACCTGACCCGGTAGAAAGACACCTTGGAAAAATAAAAAATATCTGTTCAAAAAATATAATTAAACATACAGATCAAATATATTTTCATAGTAGTTAAAAATATAATTAAATACATATGTGGCTTTGAGTCTACACTTAAAGTATGTAAATTTTTAACGACATATAAATCTGAATACAATTTTGAGCTCTTGCTTTTCAACAAACTGCAATCCCCGTTTCTTTCTTGTGGTCTCATTACTTTTGGAAATGTTTGCAACGAAGTGGACCCTAGTGTGAAACAAAAGATATATCCTTATGGCAGCATCTCCAGTGGGACGCCTCGTAGCGTCGGATCTTCTGGAAGCACCTCCCCCCGCAACCCCTCCGCTCCGGACAGTGTTATTCTTAGGCCAGGCGCTTGATAGAAAAGAGCGTTAGGCGGGGCGGGAGGGAGGGTTATATGATGACGCTCTCGGAAGGGTCCCTCCCACCACTCCCCTCCCTTTTGCTCTTCGTGATTACCATTGCAAATTGCGGGCTATGGTCCGAGCGGGTGGTAGGGGGTGCTATTGAATGTAGCAGCTAGGGATTCTCGTGATATCCTTCCTAGATATAGAGGAACTGGCCAACTGTTCTGGCTTGGTTACTGCCGGCCGCGTCATCGCAGGCCTTACAGCATACTCGGCTATCATCGTGGGAATAAAAGACTTTTTTTTTTACACGTTGTTGAGTTTTCTGCTGTCAGAGGGGAAAAAAATAAGGGGCAATTATCATTCGTATTTTCATTTTAAAAATGACCTTTCTCACTTTATCTATTCATGTATATGATCTTTTTTTTATTTCTACTAATATATTCGTGAGGACATTTACTTATTCGTTCCTTTGAACTGATTAAAATGGTGTTTTTATATATTTTTGTTTTAATAAATAAACAACATGTTACCTTTATCTGTGGCTGCAAGGTCTAGGATGTCACACTCACAATGGACTAAACTGCGGGTGACAGGGAGATCGGTGTTTGAATCCTCGTCGGGTGTACTGAGGTTGATTTTCCTAAATAATTTTTCACTCTCACTCTACGCAAAGAGGGTACATTTCCTTTAAATTCAACTTTCCTCATCCCTAATACACTATTGTAATTAGTGCATATGCATTTTACCTGAACAGGTAGTAAGACCTGGTGATAAAAACTCCCACCATGGGATATATATTTTTTAAGGGATAGAGGTTGGGAGGGTAACTTGTATGAAGCGCACCTGCATTCGTGTGTAGAGAGATTAGTAAAAATTCCTATGATCGATCACGTTTAGAACCCAGACCCGTCAACGGTGATCATTGTTAACAACAGCAAACCATGTTGTTCACCTGGACTTCCTATTCTTTGCCATTTTGTTTCATTTTACCATGACCGCCTCTGTGGTCTAGTGGTCAGAGCTCCTGGCTACAAATCCAGAGGTCCTGGGTTAAATCCCCGGTGCTTCCACATTTTCTCATAAGCAGTGGGTCTGGAACGGAGTCAACTCAGCCTTGTGAGGGTAATTGAGGAGCTGCTTAGCAGAAAAATTAGTGGCTCCGGTCTAGAGAACTGAATTTAACGGTTGAAAAGTTCGTATATGGTGACCAAATGACACCCTATATTCCCAAAAGTTGGCGCTATCTTCGCCCAGAAGATGGCCTCTCGGTCATTACGGATTGATTGTGTGCTGACACCATGAAGGTTTTTTTTTCCTTAACACACCTGGTCTGCTTCATTTCATGTGAATTTGATATATGACGTGTTCAACAAACATCTTCAAGCTCATTTCAAATATACCTGTACAGTTGGCAGCATCTGAGCTATTGAAGACACGGCGTGGTTGTGTTTCTGATGGATCCAAGTACAGTTTAGTTTTCACACATATACATATACACATTAGCTTTTACCCGTCACGGCTTTGCCCGCAATAATTGATCATATCTTTTAATTTTTAACTAAACTTATTTAAAAAATCAATAATTGATAACTTAAATAATATATATTTCTTTTACTACAAAATATTATATAATTTATCTTGTATACGAAAAATTTTAACATTAGTATTGTAAAATTATGTATACGAAAAGTTTAAACATTAGCATTGTAAAATTAATGTAAAAATCAAAGGTTGGGAATAGTCTTATATGTTATTTCAGGACACACTCTACCAACGTACAAAGTTTCATTCAAATCCGTTCAGCAGTTTTGGCGTGATTGAGCAACAACATCCAAATATACAAACTTTCGCATTTATAATATTATTAAGATGTATGTAATTACGTTTTCATACGTTGGCTGTTAAAATATACGATTGTATTGTGTAAACGGGCCTTTCTATGAACATTGAATCTTACACGTCTGCCTTAACTCATTGGCTTTATTTTAATCCTGGCCACGTGGCAATGCTGAATAGCTAAAAGTGATAGAGCATTGGTGTTCTTATCCAATGCTATAGAGTTCTATTTTTGTGTCCAGATTACATTTTTCAACATACGATTGAATTACGATTTTGAATGGCATCGGTTTCATACAACTTATTTTTTATAAATTCACTTTTACTTTTGCTTATCTCTTTTGATCATTGCGAATTATTAACATTTTTCTATACTTTCTAATTTTACCTTTAAAGTAATTATTACCTCGTATTTACGCTGCAGCTTCAGTATTTTTTATACAAGAGTTTTTCGTATCGATTGCTTGTGAAAGCATTGTTCAGATCTCATCATCTTATTTTATGCATGGATGATTTAAAGCTACTGCGATAAAAGCTTTTTTTTTATTATCTGAATAGGTCAAACAGACGAAAAAGATGTTATTTATCTTCTTTAAAAATATGGTTTTATCTGATGTAGGATACATATCGTTCCCTGTTTGCTATTTGATTAATCTCTTTAACTTTTGAACACATTAAAATGTATTTATACATCCATTTATTATAATTATTTGACATGTTTCTTATTCAAAAGCTTTACTTTGCTCTACCAAATGTCAAATGTTTCACTAGGTATGTCCACTTTTTAAGACATGCAGTAACATATAAACCCAGTAAGACTTTTTTTAAATGTGAAACTATCTGGATTTTATGACCAGTGATGGTGCCAAGAATTTAAAAAAAAAATCAGCCTGGTGATTGGATAATATATAAGATTAAATTGTTATCTTATTTATTAAGTTTATAAAGGTGTCTCGCATTGCATATAGCCTTAATGGATATTCACAGCACTAGTTTCACGAGTTTTCTCATGGATGACAATAAAACACCGTCTTTTCACTTTGAATCCAGTTTATCCTCATTGTATCACGTGCTTTTAATTATATTATGTCATTTAACTTTGTTTGATTTGACTTGAATACGGATTTTTATAGCTTGATTATTTTATGAAAATATCAAAATAGAATTTCAAATGTGCGTATAAGCTTCATAGAAAAATATTCTCACTATTAGAGTAGAGTGCGTTTTCTCGCTAAAGTAAAGTCATTGGACAAAAAGAATTAAACACTTTTGCTGTTTTCTGCTGAATCTCTAACGTTCTATATCAGTTCTTTGCAGTAGGTTGAATTCAAGTTTCAGTTCTCTCTCACTAATGTTTTCTCTCATATGTGTTGAGTTAATTACCCCAATTGTAACTCTATATTACATTAGAGATCGTGTTCTTTATGTTGCTCGTCTCATTTGATGCGTTGAGACTTACACTACGCTATTTTAGAGCAGGCAGGAGCGTCAGCTTCGAGAGGCTAGGTCAAGTGGCTTCGTGTCAGCTCGGTGTCACATTACTGGCACACTGCCACGTGAGAATATTCTCTCTGTGTCTCTCTCTCCCTCCAAGTGCAGTATAAACTATACACGTCTCGTATTCATAGACGGGTTCTTCCTGATAAACAAAGTAATTACTTAGTTATTTAATCCAAACTATTAATGAATCAATATGAAGTCCAAGTTTGTCTTATTTGAATTTCAAAAAACAACATGAGGTTCACTGTACCTCATTCTTCGGAAAGAATCGATATTAAACCACCCGCCTATGTGGCCGCATGGTGTGAGGTGTCACTCTCGTAAAATACTATGACTGGGAGGATGGGCTTTGAATCCCGATCAGGTGTATTGAGGGTGCATATTCCAAAATAGTTTTTACACTTTTCCTGCACGCAAATGGGGGTGTAGTTCTTCTAAATCGAACCTTTCTTATGCTTATAATATTAGCGTAATTAGTAAGGGAGACTGGGACTAATTTCAACGGGTGCACGTTGAAACAATTATTTTTCTAGAAAAGTATATTCAAATAAAGCGTGCCACCACGACAGATTATAAGCTCAACAGAACATAGTAGGTCCAACGAAAAAAGTGGGGACACAGGTGTATCTTTTATTCGTAGCTTACAGTTGATTATATGTTTTTTGTATGCTGAGTAAGTGTTCTTCTAATATTTGTTTTTTTTATATAATCGAGACTTTTATCATCAGAGAACACATTCTTTTGGTATTTGTTTGACACTAGTGTTTATCTGTACAATATAAATAATGAAGCAATTTTATAATTAAATGACACTGTTATGGGGCTAGTTGAAACGATTGTCGCACCTTATCCCGCAAACGTGAGAATAATTGGACATTATTTATATACATAAAATAAAATAAATAAGAATAATAACAACTTACTGATACACAGAATTAGAAATACCTAATTGCAATCACATATGAGTACAAAAAAATAAACCCCAAGTATAAATAAATAAAGCAACAATGCTTTCGTCCTTTATAATAATGTATTTTTGTCATGTGTTTCATCAAAGCCATACACCATATTATAATGTTTTCAAACACACGAGCGTTCATGAATACGATGTCTCCAAAATGTGTGTTTGGTTATTTCTAGTATTTGGATTGAAAATTTGTCTGTTTGATATAATTTTAATAAAACACGCTAAATACACGTTCTGAAACAGGGCCTTACCAGATATTCATTAGGAAGGGTTTTAGTATTTTGTTGTAGGGGCTATGCATTTTCTAAGACACCATTAAGCCAATAGGTTTTAACTTATTGAAGTACATCTGGTTCGAATCTGATTCGGACTTTCGCCAAATTATTGTATATTTCACAGCGTATACGATAAATTTCAAATTTTCCTGATAAATAGATCTAGTTTATATTCTTCGGACGACTTTAGAGGTCCTTTCGAAAGACCGCCATTGACCAATCCTTGTGTTGTGGATTTGTTTAGTCGACCAATCTCGAACTCTTGAATCATGAGGAGCTGGAAACTATATTCCATTCACGGTAAGAATTACTCTCTGAAAGGTCTTTTTTCCCACCAATATCCTACTATATAGTAGATTTATGGTAGGGAAAAGGGCCTTTCAGAAGTCAATTCCTACGGTCAATGGAATATAGTCTCCTTCTTATTCGTTAAATACGGCATTATGTTTTACAGTCAGCGTCTGAAGATAATGTTCTCATCAATGAACACGGGCTCAACAGCACACCAGACCATTTATCTTTCCACTCCCTTGCACTCAAGAGAGGTTTCAATTCGCTGTGGTTTATCTTTTCCCCAGCTGCGACTGTTTTACCAGTTGGTATCGCCTTGGTGTTTTGTTAGCTTTGCCGCATAGTAATAAAAACACGTTTATATGTAGGCAAGGACGTTTGTAAGGAATTTATAGAAATTAATTAAATACACAAATATATTAGTAAAGCAGAATGAAAAATCTCGTCTCAAGATGGCATGCATTAATATTATATATGAAATAGTAAAAAAAAAAACACATGGGAAAAATAAAACATGTTAAAAATAATTCTCTACCTTGATTTTGGTTTGAAGAACAGTTTAGAAAATTCAAATATATTTCTTAGCAGTCAACATTAATAACATTTTACCATATTATTCGTTTTATCTTATAGGTAGTCTATTTATAGTAGCTGTCAAAAGTGAACTCTACAGAAAACATGACTTGGTATACGAATATATACAAATTATTCTAGTAACTACCAACTACTGTTGTTCCTACCGAAATCAAGGTATACCTTACTCATCCCTTCCCTAGTTGATAAATATAGCCTAAACAAGCAAAAACAAATATTGTAGAGTCAGATTCGGATAAGTGCACTGGCACTAAAGCGTAAAATAAACAGTATAACGACTTGTTTCGGTGGTCGAATGGTCTAAGCCATCCCTCTTTCAATGGGCTCGACTAACCACGACGGGGATATCAAGGCTAGAATCTTAATCGAGTGTAATGAAGTTTGTTTCTCCCCTCTCCCCGACCCCTCCTAAATAGTTTTTCCCTCTCTGACCCCACACGCAAATGTATGACATTTCCTTTGAATTCAACCCTACTTCTCCCTATCCCATTAGTGCGATGTACGTATCGCCCGAACGAGTATTAAATCGTGGTAATGATAAAGTAAAGGCATCAACACCAACCTTTGAAAACAGTGTAACACTACTTATGCAAAACCTAAAAACCTCACTTCAGTACAGTCGTTTGGAATTTAAACACCAATCATTCCATTAAACTTTGCATGCCATTTTAATAATAATTTTGTATTTGTTTTATAATTTCTCATAAAGTATTATAATTAAGATCGGTTTGTGAGCATAGTCATAAGCCGTAACAGAATCAATAAAAAATAGATTTATTTTCATTATAAATTAATTTTTGACGCACGAATATAACATGTTAATTACTATAGTGTTCTATTTTGAAGTTTATCGTGGTTTATCTGACTCTGTTAACAAAGTTTGAATATATTTTGAAGAACAAATCATGATCATAAAATACGTACCCGAAGCTGGGGCTTACCGAGCCAAGGCTTACGTTGTATCTGTTTTTGACTTGGGGTTTGAATCCTGGCGGGATACTTAGGGTGTGGCTTTACGCTTGTGAGTTTGCTCGCGTGTACCGCATTCAATATTAACGTTTAGTTTATTTACTTAAAATTGCTATTACAGGTGGGCGCCTGGCTGGAGATGTCATTCTCGTCTTGTTTTTGTTTTGTTTTTTGTGATGGGAAGTTTGTCTTTCAAATACCTTCCCGGTTACCTGAAGATTTTTTTACCGCTGGATTGCTAATATTCTTCAATAGAGATATGGTTATAGTTAATTTNCTACTAATATAAATATATGGATATCCCGGATAGGTAGCAAGACGCGGAGCATTGATACATACATAATTGTCCTCCTATCTTCCTCATTGATCAAATCGTTAATAATCCTAGCGTTAAATTGTTATCCCTTGTATTAAATGGTTAGCCCTTGTGTTAAATTGCCAGACCTTGTGTTAAATTGTTATCCTCTGTGTTAAATTTTAAGACCTTATGTAGATCTATCAATAGCCTTTTGGTTGATTAATTAAAAATGATTTTATTGATTCGTTAATGCGCCTTGTGTTAACCCTGTGTTAACTCGTTAAAAGCCCTTGTGTTAAATAAGAACATTAATTAAATAAACTAGTTGTGTAGAGGGGAAGCGAAATAATCATTAAAATACTCTTGTGAAAATGTAATTAAAATAATTTTTAATACAACTTTAATAAAAATGAGGATGTGTATTTTGATAGGAAAGTGGGGGATATATATATATATATATATATATATAAATCATTTATCTCTTTATTGACTTTAAGTCCATTGACGTCATAAAAATACATACAATATGTGATAAATGAATGGTGGACAAGCTCAGATTCAAAATGAATACAACCAATATTTACATTTCACAACAAGAAAATTTATTATCTCAGGTTAAAACTTAAAATAACAATAATAATGCATACAATTGAACACGGGACTTTCTCAGGACCTCTGGGTAATGTTGGAAAAAAATATACCTTTACTGTTTAAGTGTACTTACTGAACAAGCAAATATTTAATAAAACAATTTGAAATCCTCAAATACATTTATAGTCAATTTCCTCATTGAGGTTTGTCGTTTGACACTAAAACAATAAATAATAAGCACGGTCATTGCATTTTGTCGAAGTTATTTCTCTGGCGAAAAGTTTATTTTCCAGAGTCTATTGTTGAAACAGAATATTACGTGTAAAAGAAAATTCTACTGTTGGTGTTTTAAGTTGAAATTAATATTATCCTTTTATTTTGGAGCAATAAATTTTAAAAGGTGAATGAATAGTCGAAATTGTAGTAGAAAACAACGACTAAAATTTAAGTTGATATTACCTCATGTGAATGGAGTCTTGTAGTGTCTTCTATCAGTTGGTGAAACTGCTACTGGATCAGACAAACTCACTTGCCATAGCTGTGGTCTGGAGTTAATTAAAGCTGTCCCAAGTACCATATTTTCCTGTCGTTTGTAACACTTTTGGTGTAATTGTCACTAATAAAACCTGCCATTATCACTATGCTTTATTCCAATGAATCTCCTTTACAAGTCCGCGTCCTTTTGAATTCAAAATGTAAAGCCTCGCTTTTTCTTACCTCTCTCCCCTCCCCAATGCTTGAGTCCATTTCTTTCCTCCTTGTATAGTGCGGCCATTATGTGTCTCTTAGAAGACGTAAAAAAAATTACATATGACAAGGATGGTTTTAAAACATGGACGGAATAATCTGGACAAAACCCCGGTAAAAAAATTCTTGATCTGATAAATGTATTGTTATTATTATTATTATTATTATTATTAGGTTAGGCATTTCCTTCGACGCAATGCAATGTCCGTTGAAAACAATAAGTTCAAAATGAATATATTGAGAATTAATTAAATGTATTATGACCTCTGGCTAGTTGCGTTAAAATAAACACACACTTATGAATAAAGTAAAACAAAGTAAAAATATAAACCAATATAATTAAAATTCTCACACTACACAACCAATAAAACTGAAACTAGATTAACATTACTGTTAACTATGCGTATTTGAATATATTCGTCTGCACTGTATATTGAATTTAATAATCCTACTGCAAATATTTTTTTTTCACGAGTCGCGCAAACAAGGTTATTAAGTTTAAATTGCAATAAAGAGGATTTTCATCTTTTTTTTAAAAAAAATTATCTCCGTTTACCTATTTATATAATTTCCATTGGTTTGTTTGTTGAATCGAATCCCCCATGACAAAAAATAATATATATGTATAAAAAAACTAGTGTATTTAACAATGGCTGTAATTGTATCGTTAAGGGTCATTTAGTCCTACAATAATTACACGGTTGGTCGACAATTTTCGCACTTTATTCTTACCATCATTGGGAAGAGTTTTTAACTGAACAATTTGCATTGGCATTAATTTTTTTCATTCATATAAAAAATATGGAAGGGGTGGAGAAATATCGAAAATTTACCCCTATCGGCGTTCACACTGTTTTACTTGATTTACAAGACAAGCAGTTCATAAGTCCGAATGTTAGAGAAAGTTACTTCTTTATACTTTAAAAAAACCTCTAACAAATCATCTTGAACCTTTCATATTTATGTTTTACATTATTTTGACCCCTATCTAGTCGTACCACCTTCCAGGACCACATACACATGTTAAATACACGCCATGGTGTCACGTACTATAAATTAAACCTGTCTCACCCCTAACACATAATAATAATTAGTACATATGCGTATAATCTCAACGGCTAGTAAGACGCGGTGCTAATTAAAACTATACGCTAGAGAGGTAAGGATGAAGAAAGAATTTAGAGACCATATATACTACCCTTAGTCTCTTGGGGACTGCGGAGAGGAAACCATTAAGAAAAAAAAAACGCAGTATACAAAACTGATATTCGAACTCCGATCTCACTGTCAAGAACAAACCATAATAGAATAATTTGACGTTTAGCACTTGTGCCCATCGATGCAGGCGCAAAGCATAGTGGCTTAATCCTAAAGTTGACTTTTTTTAGCACCGCTTCTTACTATCTATTGTGTTATACGCTTATGTACTAATTACGCTAATGGTTTTAGGGATTAAGAAGGACATATTTATAAGAAGTGTACCCGCATTCGCGTGGATAGAGAGTAAAAAACCATTGAGGAAAAACCACCCTCAGTAAACCCGACCGAGATTCGAATCCCGATATCCCTATCATCGGCATTCTAGTCTACTGCGAGAGTGATGCCTTAGACCATGTGGCTACCGAAACTGGTCTTATATAGATTGAAGAATTAATATGTCACGCTCTAAAATCATACCAATTAATTTTGTTTATTTACATGATAAACATGCGTCATAACATACATACTAGCAGCATCGGTGGACATGTAAACAAAATTTTGGGCTCGTCTAATCTGGTTTGAAGGTCACTTGGAGGTTGGGGTTCTAATCTCGCCCGGATGTACTTGTGGTGTGTTTTCCGTAAGTGGTTTCCCACTCTTCTTCCACCCAAATGTGGATGCACCTCTTATTTCCATATTCTACCCTCCTCACCTCTACCTAACTCTTGTAGTTAAATGTGGATAGCCAAGTGGGGTAGTAGGTCACGATGTAACTAAACAACTACTGTGGTATATTTAGCTCCAAACTGTTCCTGCGATTGGCCGTCATTCAACTTCAAGCTTAATTACACTAGCACTAATGAAACGCCTAATTGGTTAACTAACTAAGTCCAGTTTAATAAGAACGAACATTTTTGACAGTTTTTAAAGCTACTAAAAAAAAGTTAATATATGTAAATGAAGGGCAATGTGATCTGAAACTGTCGCGTCTGAGAGACAATATTACATTTTTGAAATATAAGATGTAATCCATGTTAATTGTTAGCTGGAAACAAATAAATAACCAAGAGTCCGTTTCATATTCAGACGTAGTACGCCTTAAGTGCGGTGCTATACTCAATACAAGACTAAACATATTTAAACCAGAATGAAATGGGCCAGTTTCGCATATGAAACTAACCCATTCTATTCTTGTGCGGGTATGTGTCGTCCTGTATTTAGTATAGCACCTCACTTGAGGCGTATTAAAGCCCAGTTTCACTATGAAGATCATCCAAACTCTCTGATCTCAGAAACTTGAAAGTTGATGGCCCGTTAGAACGGAAGTTCGCCGCCATTCACCCCTCTCCGAAGACACCTTCAACCAATCCATAGCCTGACAGCCAATCTTTTCAAATACATTTTAACATTATCCTTCCATCGATGTCTTGGCCTATAATATTGTCTTATTTCTTAAGGTTTGCCTACTTTTATGTCGTGTACATGCTTGCCAACGTCCATACTCGCCACATGAGCCCAGCCTGTGAACTTGAATTATCCTTGGCTGGGTTTATATTCATGATTAACGCATAACTGATAGTGTAAAGTGCGCATACAATTTTAATTGAAGTGGTGTGCATACTTTTAGATAAAATTTTATTTTCATTTGGTTCTGATAATATTGTCATGAATATCCATCATAACGCCTACAAAGCTAAAGTTAAATCAACTTAATGCATTGTTCACTGTTCACTGGTTATGATCGTCATCATTGAAAATAATCCGTTTCAACTTCTAGCACATTACGTATTGCGTAGTTAATGCATTACGCATGAAGATAAAACCAGCAATAATATGTTTAGGCATGTATATAAATCCTTACGTTATTCATTATTGAACTTAATCCATTTTCCTATTACTTTTTTTTTGGCACCGCATCTTACTACCCGTTTGGGTTATACGCTTATTATATACTAACTACGCTAATGGCTTAAGGGAGTAGGAAGGTTAAATTGAGAGAAAGTTCTCTCGAATTTTTGTGAAAAACTTTTTTTTAACCCTCAATACACCCAACTGGGATTCGAACCTCAATATACCCATTCGTCATCTGCAGTCTAGTCTATTGCGAGAGTAGCGCGTTAGACCATTCAGCCACTGAAGTTGGTCTCTTTACTTTATCCCTCATCAAACCTTTCTCGACACTTGGTCTTTAAAACTCTCAATTTATTCTCTTGGTACAGAAGGAGGGACCACGGCTTCACATCCGTAAAGGACAGCGGGTAGGATTATATTGTATGTACCCAAGTTCCTCTCTTCCAGAATTCAACTTTATATTGCCGTCTCAACGTAATTAGAAATGGTGATATACAGTGCAAGATTCAAAGGGGAACTCTCAGGGCTACAGATACCCCCCCTTTCCCCCACATAAAATAACAAATTAACTCTAATTTTCAATTGTAGATGTCTTTTTTGTTTTATGCTTACAGATATAGTTATTCCTGCGTGAAATAATTAGGTAAAAACAAAATTAATACGTGATAGTTTGGATTTAAATTTTAAAAAAATCCTGCCATTACTTGAAAGATTTACTTGGAAAGTCCACCTTAATAATTCACTAGCTAAACAGTTGACTAATTTCTTAGCTTTCCCCAAACAGGCGATGGGCATGGGCCTATTGGGGATCTCCCCAAATGTAAATTTGGCACTAGTGATATATGCCGCTGTTGATCTAAGCTGATCCCAAGTTAACTCCACACGTTAACGTCGCAGCTGACAGAAGATCGATATCGAAGATGACTTAATGTTGGCTGATAGTGTTGTTATTTGACAACGTTGCTGTGTGTGCGCTTTTGACAAACAGGCTCCATCTTGTTTCTGCGTTCCGCTGTTGGTGATATTTATGATGTAGGTTGGTAAAAAAAATGGGGAGGGGGGAAGAAATCACAGAAAGTTGGAAAAACTAATCACATTTTATTCACGACGTGTCCAAAGGGTGAATTATTACTCTCCATTGCGGATTATTATTGAACATGTGATAACATTATATGGTAGCACTAAATTTCTCCATAAAGTTTTCCTAATTGGCTGTTAACCTTATAAACCTATTGAAACCTCCGTTAAAGCAACCGCAAATGCAATCTTTTTTATGGGCAAATATTTTTTTTACTGCAACTATGCTAAACTTAAGATAATTTTCTATTTGGTTAGGTTTTTTCCGCCTCGTTTTTTTAATATTTCGGGCTATAGGCATTTATTATCATCAACGGTGTAGGTATGAGGAAGGTGTAATTTATTGTAAATTTATTCATATTGGATTTAAAGAGAGAGAAAGAAACAATTTAGATTAAAACTACCCTCGTTTCATCCAATCGGGATTTTAACCGAGCAACCATATCGTCACTGTCAAACCTGACATTTCCTTTCTTTTCTTTCGAATGTCCATCTAACATTTTACTCTATGATTAGTGTTATTTTATAGATATATATAATAGCAATTAAAGCGACTGCTCCAAATAATGACTTCATGTATGAATACATGAACGCAGATAAATAGTAACTTTTCCTAGCTGACAGATATTTCCATTTAAAACAAACAAACCCAGGCATGGGCAAATTTTTTGTCTTGAGGGCTACATTGTACGCTTATGTACTAATTACGCTGATGAGGAAGGATGAATTTAGAGGACGTGAACCCGCATTTGTGGGGAGAAAGATAGAGTGGCAAACCATTTAGGAAAAACCACCCTCAGTACACCCAACCTGGGTCAAGCCACTATCACCTAGTCAGCGGAAGTCTTGATAACAGTATATTGCTATAAGGCCATCGAAGCGAATCTATGTTATTTTGCCCACAAAATGAGGACGAGAGTTTTTTTTACTGGCCACTACGAAATCATTACCTATTGTTAACATAATTAATTCATCAACATTTTTTTCTAGTCGAGCAATTTAGAACACTTGGCGGTGCCTGAGTGGTCTTGGGCGTTAGACTCTCCTTCAGGATTGCATGGACCTAAAGAACCGATACAACATTTTTGTGCCTAGAAATTACAGGGTAAGCTTAGGGAAATTTCTCAGTAAAAAACTGCACTATTTGTAAATTTAAATTATAAGTTTTTGTTTATAAGAAAAAGATAACTAAATAACTATGTAGGCTGATTTGAATAGATGCCTACTCCTTTTACGAGGCATTGGGTTACATAATGGTTGTATACATCAAGTTCACATCAACCTGTTTTAAACCTCAATCACACATTTTCACATTAGTTAATTTAATGAAAAAATAATCATTCCTCTTTACTTCAATCTTTTGTTTGGAATAAAGGAAATTCCTTGTGGAAACCATAGGAAATTTTGTTCTAATACAATAGTGATAATCCTGCGAATTGCACTTGCTCGCCGTTAGCGGAAAGTCTAGGGTTTCATTACTGAGTGGATGCACTAAGTTTATTACAGTGATTTCCTTATCCTCCCTTCACACTAATAAGGGTGATTATCTTTTCAAATGGCCCTACTTATTTCTACATCTATGAAAAATATTGTGTACAATGAAAAAAAAAAGTGTGTTTGTGAAATAAGTGTTTTTAAAAAATAACTATATAAATTGATTGTATAACTTTAGTAATTTCTTTTTTCAGTAATAGTTTAGTCACAACGATTTAATTATCTTGATTAATTTCAGAATTAATGGTTGGGACATCCAATGGAGGGTCTCTCTTTTTGATATAAATTTCATTGGTGCTGGCGTGACAGTAAGGCTGTCATGTTTTATTTTTATTTTATTTTTTCAGTAATTAATTAATTTTTTTATAAACTTTTTTTTGTTTTATTTACTTGTTCATGTTGGTATTAATATGTTAGTCTGTATTTGAACTGATGTGGCACTAGGTTTGACGTAAACATGTTTTGTTTTTAACATACCAATTACAAAAATGCGCATATAAAATGTTAACCAATGCATGAAACTCGTGTATGCCTGGTATGAACCACGTTACTTCACGACTTAACGTGTTCCGGGACATATGAATGTCATGTAGTGAGGCGAAAATATGTTGGAATTTGACAGCAATAATATATATGTATTACTATATATATAGATATATATATATATAAACAAAAGCCTGCCATGGTTTGTTTTCACAGGTCTTCCGTGCAACTAGAAAACAGAAAGCCAGAAATATACATCAGGAGATTTTTTTGGTGTGTGAATTAAAAAATAATAATTTAGTGGATTATTTTTAAATTTAGAACATTTATCTAGGAGGTCTTTGCATGGAAGAAAATATCTTATTTAATTTATTTAAAGTATTTAACGTGCATTTTCTGGCCCGACTAATGCCAGTACACAACTTAGAAACTAACTTAAATATATAATAAACACATCATCCCGCCTCAGGCCGTTAATTTATCACTGTGGAATAGGAAACCTATAGTATGATTTTGGTGGTAAGAACAGTTAAAGTTAGTTACTAAAGTTACTGAAACAATTTAAATATATTTATACAACCGGTCACGTAATCTGTAGTTGTACCTTTTGATAGTTATTATTATTATTATTATTATTATTATTATTATTATTACTATTACTATCATTAGCACCACGTCTTACTACACGTTCGGGTTATACGCACTTACGCTAACGTGCAATGGTAGGGTGATTGTGAGATGAAATGAAGGATCTACAGTTTAACGTGAAATCCGAACCACGGTGGAGGCCTGGCATTCCCCACATTTACAAGATGTCTTGTCAGAGGTGAAGGAAGGGTTTAGTAATCAGATAAATCTTTGCCGGGACCGAGGATTGAACCCCGGACGCCAGCATAGAAGTCTGACACCTTACCCCTAGACCACCAGGTCACTTAGATATTATTAATACCGATAGAATAACATAAATAATATAGTAAAATGCTATCACTTTTGGCCGCAAAGAAATAAGTTTGAACTTTCTCTACTGTTCTTCCAACCAAAATCAGGGTATACACTTCATTATTGATAACATTTTCGGTCATGCCGGGAATTGAACCCGGGGGTCCTTAGCTCAGTAGACAGATACACTACCGACTAAGCTAAGGTGTTAGGCGAGAAAATAAGTAAACACGCTGATTGTCACACATGTCTTAAAATATTTCCCCTTCCTATTTTCTCTCTGAAACATTGGACCGTGTAACCACTGCATACATGTCACGCTATATTGATCAAATCATTCATTTTATTTAAAACATCATTTATAAGACGCCGCACTAATCACTTTCAAGTAAAAATTGAGTTTCTCTTAACTTGTCTTTAAAGATTAGAATTTCTTCTGGAAATCCTGGAAAACACAGAGAATGTTGTATTAAAATAGGTTTTTTTTGTAGACTTTTAGCCGTTCTGTATAAACAGAGCATTCCCAAGGGTGTACCTTGGAGTTTGTCTCCATGTCGTATCAGCAATGAAATGTGATGGTAGGGATTATAGGGATGGTAGGGGTGTGGAGACAGTGGGGATTTTAAACCTAACTTTAGCCTAATTAACCAGAACATGATGACCTTAAAACGGTTCTCTTATCGGGGAAAAAATACTTTTTTTTATCACTGGGAATAGAACCCAGAGCTTATAGATTAGTAGCCATGGGCGCTGACAACTAGACCAAGTCCGTTCAAGAAAATAGTGGTAGCTTTGTTACCAGCGATACTTTTTTTCCCAAAAAATATGCGTAAAATAAATCGCTTTGTTCTTTGTTTTAACAATCATTTTTGGAGTCACACGCACATTTGTTTATTTTGTCCAATTCAATAAATGGAGGGGGTGAGGGGGGGCTGGGAAATAAAACTTTATTTAAGGTAAAATAACAATGTGTGGTTCTTTGTTTGTTGGAAAATAAACAAAATGTAAATTTTTACAAAAGCATTTGTGTTTGTTATTCTTGTTACATGTTTTCTTTTTACAAAAGTTCTGAGCAATCATCCAAATTTTATGTGTCACTCATTGTGTCTTTTTTTCCCGGTGTATGGTGTAGCTATGTATTTGAGTATGTTCACTTTTTCAAAACAAAGCTTGTAAATTGCATTTATTAAAAAAAATGTATTTTCCACTAGTGCTCTCATTTTTGATAATGAACAACTTCACATTCTAACAATTTTTTTTCCTACCAAACAAATGATTTTTTATTTTTTAATAATCGTGACGGGATGTTAGCGTGTTTAACTTGGGATTCTAGATTTGGATTTAACCCTTATGTTAAATATATCTTTTATTTAATATGGGCTGTGTGTCAGGGCTGGCTACGCGGGGGATCTACCGAGGTATTTATCAACTTCTAGGGCTTGGATTTATTTTTTCTTTATTATCATATGATAATACCTGTTAGGTTTATTTACATATGTACTAATAACACTATGTGTTGGGGATAAGGAAGGTTGTATTTAGGGAAAGTAACCACATTTTCGTGGAGGGAAAAGGGAACCCGTTTAAGAACATCAAGCCTCATTACACCCGACCGGGATTCGAACCTAGATCTCCCAGGAATCTGGGATAAAATAGCTTGTGTTATTGGTGCCTTACTCTGTTCTACCACCGAAGTTGGTCCTAAATACTAATAAATATAACTTCTATTTGCATATTTATAAATTCACTCATAACCAATAAAGTGTACACATAGTAAAATACAACTTTAAAAAGTATGAGGAAATTACTTAATGTTTTATTTATGTTAACACTTTGAATGGCATTAATCTATTCGTTCACTACATTTACAAAGCTTTTTAAAATGTATATAAAGTATACACGTGAATTTTTAAAAACCCTTTCCCAAATACTCTCACTCGTGCCGAAACACACCCTTTAATACCATTTTAGTTGAATAAAAAAAGTGATTTGATCAAGTTTTGTTTACTTCAATAGCTGGTAGAGATAAGGTGCGCTATAGTTGACTCGAGAGGTTAAAGAAGTTTTTACTTATCCAGATACAAATAGGGGTGACTTACCATCCTTTCTTCAAGTAATGGATCGATTGGGCAGTTCCTTGAAATTATTTCAACCTACCTTCATCCTTAGATCTGGTATGTCACTCATAGCTAGCATTGTCATTAAAGCATACAAATGCACTCAACAAGTATCAGTAACGCCAACCACTTAGGTGGTCACATGGTCTAAGGCAGAGCTCATAAACTCGCCACCCGCGAGACACGTCGGACCGGCACGCTTGTCTCCAATACTTGTATATTACTACGGTCTGCAGTCATATACGCACGTATAAATCAGTTTAAATTTAATGTGTAATTAATTTTGAATAACAAAAGTAATTTTAAAAAAATGTTAAGCTGCGTTGTACAAACTTTCTCTTTCTTTTTATCTTAAAATAGTCATTTACTAAAAACTCGTAAGGTTTTATGAAATGAAATAATATAGTGTTGCATGAACGCTCCCCCAGATAGCAAAAATTAAATAATTACTTTGTTAGATAAAGATTGAGAAAATAGAAACATTTCTGTCCATTAAAGACCATAACCATTTCAATTTGCTACATAAAAAATATTTGTTTGCTTTTAGCTCAGAACCAATTGGTTTTATAAAAATACATATTAAATAACAGCTTTTTATTTTTAATAGTACTACAACTTTACAACTATAAGCTATTTTTGTCTCTTAAATACTTGCAGAGCTATCAAATAGTTTCGTCCTGAGGCCGACAGACACACAGACAGATGGCATCTCGAAAACAACTTGTTCGGTTTCAAAAGGTCATGAAACGTCTACTTTTTTTTTAAGTCAAAATCTCAAGTTCGAGTGTGTTTTTTACTATTAAAAAAATCTTATTTCTTTAAGGGTCAAGGAAAATTAAAAGACTACCATATACTGTGCTATATTTTTATCCATATAATCCAATGATTGAATTTATGTTTATATAATTTAATAAATATTGCTTTAAGTGTTTCGCTGGCCCATATAAACTTCTGGTAAAATATTTTTTTTAAACTTACACTAAGGAGTCTAAATACATAACATAGAATAGCAAGTAAAGATTTATTTTATGGCCACGCGGATTAAACATCAGATTCTTATGGTCTAGTTGGCCGGTGTCGGGGAAGTCAGGGTTCGAATTCCAGCTGGATGTAAAGAAAGTGGTTTTACTGATATGGTTTTTCGCGTTCCTCTTAACTCGAATATTGTTACATTTCCTCTAAATTAAACTATCCTCATTCCTTACCTACTAGCGTGTTTAAAAAGTACTTAGTCCGAACGGGTAGTAAGATGCACTGCATACAATCTATAGAATATATTTAAACAAACAGTAGACTATAGAATATATATCATCTAATATGTTTCTATAGGCTGTGGCCCGCAACATGACACGAGTCGGTGAATCTGGCTATCCTTTTAAATAGATAGGATTCTTTTACGAAATAACGCCTTCCAGAATGAAGCTCCAACCGAAATCAGGATATAGGTTTTGTCAAATATATCTTTCATTTATTATAAGTATTTAACGTGAACTCTTTGTGCTGACTTATTATCAGCACACGAACATTTTTACGAGTTAGAGCGAAGGGGCTACCAACTTTTCCGGAAAAGGTATTTTCACATAACTCCCAGGGTTCATTTAAATGCCACAATTGACATAGAGCCGACCACGGCTTATCTTCCCCTTGAAGAACGTTATGATACGGATTTTTATCGCTCATAAAAAATCCGTTGACCTCAGTGGGATTTGAACCCATGAACATTGGGGTGCTCGAGGCGAGCACTTTACCTCTAGACCACTGAGGTCGACCACTTACTTTAAGATAGAATTTATAGAACGCTACCTATTTTACACCATTATTAATTTTCGCTGTTCAGTAGAACCATGTTAATCCTAACTAATTGGGACCGTAGCTTGTTCGGATTAAGAGGTATAAAACGGAGGGACTGAGGGGACAACTGTGTGTGCACGTCCCTGTACGTCCCTAAAATGTATATTAATATAAAGTACTGTAAGTATATATTTTTATAATACTGGTATTGTTTTAGTTAAAGAAAAATACATTGATGGCCTACACTCTTTAAATAACTGTTTTTTACAATTATTTCTTTTCTCTTTTTTAAGCACCGCGTCTTTTTACCCGTTTGGGTTATAAATGTACGTACTAATTACGCTAATGGCTTGAGGGATTAGAAAGGCTGTATTCAAATGAAGTGTCCTCGAATTTGCGTAGAGGGAGAGTGGGAAACCATTTAGGAAAAAACTTATTACACCGGACTGAGATTCTAACCTCGATCTCCTCGTCATCGGCAGTCTAGTCTACTGCAAGAGTAGCGTGTTAAACCATGCGTCCACCTAACCGAATCTCACTATTTTGAGCTAATATATATATATATATATTAATTATTCTTTCATATTTTCCCCGTCCGCTACCCATAATTTTCTGGGGGTTTTTTCCTTATATTTCGGACTATTGGGGCTCGAGTTAATGTGGCTTTACTATATTTACATCGTTGATAGGTCGATTAATTATTGATATGAACTAAACCATCATGCATTTTATTGTTATCTTAATGTATTTATTAATTCTGGTAAAGTTAAAATGCAACTTCTTGTATTACATTTAACCAGTATAAAATTATAGTAAATTATTATTAATTTTGTAAATTTTAAATAAATAATTCACAGAATGAAGATATTAGTAGAATAAATGTAAAACTAAACAATTATAAATGTAATACATAAATCATCTTTAGCCACAATCATTATCATTTGCTAAATTATTACAACTCTTATATCATTCATACATCATATTATTAATAAATAGAATATACAATTTATGTTTTTTGATTTGAAGGGAGGGTCTTGGTTGTTGTAAAATCACAGTCCAAGAATAAATATTGTTTCAAACACTGTTTAGGTAAAATATGTTGTTAGAGTGAATATTTTGTCGTATAGCTTCGAAAAGTGTGTGCTATGTTATCAAATGATACCGCAATTATTTTTGTATGCTTGAGCCTTAAAGGTAAGAATAACTCTACACAACATTTCATAATTTGTAGATTTATATTAGCGGTTTACCAAAACTTTAAAAAAAATTACTTAAGGATCATTTGACTGTCAAAAGTATATGATGTTTTGTTTCTTAAACATATTTCATCAAGAAATTAACTGGTTTTTTTCTGTCGTGAAAAATTAAAACTAAACTTTTCTTTTTACTTAAAGATGTAAATATGACATTTTTTTTCAAAATGGGTAATTATTCAGCGGGTACAATATATGCTTTTTTCGTTCTTTGCGATTTCCTCCTAAGCTCATTTTATTTTAATTTGCCCCAGCTATAGGTATATTTCAAGCCACTGCGTGGAAAGTAATTAGGATTTTATTGTAATGTCGGTCGCTTTAATAAATGAGTGAACTTTTTTTTTATTCATTAAACTTCTCTCTTTTATAAAAACTATTTTACAGTACAATGGACCTCTGGTCTAACGCTAACCTTTGGCATTCTCCCCTCGCCCTTGTATTTCCCAGAACAGTTTTTTTTAGCGTCACCCCGTTCCTTCTGTGAATTACAAGGTATGATTACGTCACCGTCAGGGTCTGGAAAGGGGTTTTTGGTGTAAGGGGAGGGTACTGCACCCAACCTGAGGTCAGTTGTTGGGCCAAGTAATTAATGTCAGAGAAGGGAAACAAAAAAGAAAGTTTCTCGGTGCGGTGAAAAATTGCGAGGGTAGGAGAACCGTGAATTTCGTTGGGAAGTTGTATTTGTACACCAAACCTGCCATCTTGTTCATGTGTGTGAAGTGGTTTACTACCAAAGGTGGAGTGTCCTTGTTATTATTATTATTATTATTATTATTATCACCGCGTCTTACTACCCGTTCGGGTTATACGCACTTACGCTAATGTGTAATGAGATTAAATGAAGGACCTACAGTTTAACGTGGAATCCGAACCACGGTGGAGACCTGGCATTCCTCACATTCACAGTGTGTCTTTGTTAAAATCTCTTGTAAATATCTGAGGTGTTTAACGTCATCTTTATGAAAATACCCTTTTTTAATTATTATATCAGTCCACGACAATTTCTATAAGCGAGAGCGAAAGGGCGTACCAATTTAACTGGGAAAGTTATATTCACGTACCTTACGGGAGTCGTTTACATGCCACGGTCGACATGGGACAAACTGCATTACTTCCCCTCCGAATGAAGTTGTGCTCCGGATTTTTATCGCTCAAGAAAAACCCCTGCTGGGTTTGAACCCACAAACATCGAGTCTTAAGGCGAGCACTTTACCCCAAACCACCGAGGTCAAAGAATAAAATAAATGTGTATTATTTTTATTATTATTATTATTAGCACCGCGTCTTACTACCCGTTCGGATTTTACGCACTTATGCTAATGTGTAGTGGTAGGGTGATTGTGATATGATATGGAGGATCTACAGTTTAACGTGGAATCCGAACCACGGTGGAAGAATGACATTCCGCTCATTCACAAGTTGTAATTAATATACGTCTTGTCACAGGTGAAGGAAGGGTTTGGTAATCAGATAAATCTATGCCGGGACCGAGGATTGAATCCCGGACCCCAGCACAGAGGCCCAACACCTTACCCCTAGACCAATAGGTTACCCTATTTTTATTAATATTTTCCCATTGGTTTTTCCTGCATCCAATAATTATTAATAGTAAGTATCTTTGCGCGGGAAACAGGGGAATAGTCTATTATTAGCTGAACCGCTTTATATTAGGTGAGACTTTAAGTTACACTATCGGGTGAGTTAAAAAAAAATATCGTCTTACTACCCTTTCGTGTTGTATGGTTATGGGCAGAGTTGATTATTTAGAAAATATACGTCCATACCTCAATCAAAATACAAGTTGGTGGTGTTACTCCTACTTGTTTATATATAACTTTATAAAACTTACACCATTGGTCACGCGGACTAAACGTCAAGCTCGTATATTTTAAGGAATATCAACACACAGGTTGCAAATCATTGTAATTACAGGAATGTCATTTAGTAGGAGACTACAATTTAATTTATTTAAATTAGTTGTAAAATGATATCTGGGCAAGGGAATAGAGAGCTTGTTAAGCCAAATATCCCTGATTTGATTCCGTTTACAGGTTTCATTTTTCAACTAATTTAATTAACGGGGAAACTGGGGCTCGAACTCTGGCTGGTTGTAGTAGGGAGCTGTTATTTCAATGTGAATTACCACTCTTCCTCTATCCTAATGTGGGTATATTTACCCTACAATACCTTACTCTTCTCTACCCCAACAGTGTTAATATGTGGATAATCCGAAAGGTTTGTGAGGTATGGTGCACAAAAAAGTTAATTAGTTAATTTACCTAAGGGCGAGAAAATTGATATTCTCAAAATTAGTCCTAATGATTTTGATTAAAATTCGTATCGAGGCAATGTTTAACACTACGAATAAAATGATGCTTCTAATTTTACCATTAAAGTGACTTTGAGAGTCATTTACATAAGCGGATATCTCCAATTTTGATCATATCTCCGATACTCTTTGAGATACGAAATTACATTTCGTTGCAAAGTTGTGGGTCTATTAAAAATAAAAATAAAATTTATTTGGAAATATATATTTTATAAAACTAATATTTTTCAAGCAATAATAATATATACACACTTTTAAATGAAGGCCCGAAAAATAATGCAGATTATTGTTATGCTCTTTTGATAAACCGAGATGTTTCTGTTGTCTCAATTTGTTTATTTAAATGTGTATATTATTTCATTTATATTCGTAGGTAACATGTGATGCTCTTTTATCCATTATGTTTATGCAACAATATCTATTATTTCGTTTCACATATCTGAGTTTTAAATGAATATATCCACTTTTGGGTAAAAGGAAAAAGTTTTTGCTTTGCATCTTACCATATATTTTAAATTGGAAAAAAGAGAGGGGGTAGAGGGAGTTTAGTGTTCAGAACCTAAAATCTGCATTTATGTTGGTTAGTTGGTGACTGACAATGGGAATGTATAAAACATCTAGTATTTGTTACCTCTACAGTGTTCAGTCCAATTTTAATAGGACAGCTAGAAAAGCTATTAGTTTTATATCCATGTACTCATATGTCCGGTCGTGTTATTTGCAACTGACACTTTTGATAAATACTATCAACACCCACAACACAATACTAATAAAATTGTAAAATGTTATCACTTTTGGTTGAAATAAAATGTTCTTATTTTCTAACAAGCCTCCCCCTATAGAAGTTTGACTATATTATGAGCAAACTGTACAAATGTAACATCGCTACTATTTCTGTGAATTTTAAACATCTCTTATCTTTGTACTTTTTTACTTTACATCCATTACTGTTTTCAGCCTATGGTCTGGGTCACTTCCCCCCCCCCAAGCCATAAATTTTTCCACTACCGGCTTGCTAGGCCTGGCGTAGCTTCATATTCCTTAAAATCTAACTTAGATTAGGACAGGAACAAAATCATGTCCCCGGCGTTAATTCGTCACTTTGAAAGGGTAAACCCACATTTCACCAATGATAAGTTTTCCTGCCATGCCAGAAATTGAACCAGGGACCCTTAGCTCAGTAGATAGACACGTTACCGACTGAGATGAGGCGTAGGATTATCTTTGTACTATTACATTTTCCCGTACCAACCATCTATATTGAGACTATCGAGTTATTTGTGCTTTCAAAAGTCTCTGTTGCGCTGATGCATTTAGTAGGTTCCCGATTGTTCCTCGCAATACCAGGCGTTATTTGATTTTCTTGCCGTTATTAGTCTACCTCACCTCACCATGAAACATGACAGGTAGAGTCATATCGCCAAAGAATGTTATCTTGAGATCTCACTTTAAAGCCGGGCGCACACAGGTTGACACAACGTTTCGAAACATGATGAAAGTAAACTTTTTACACATCCTTTTTGACCAATTAATAGAGATAATCGGATTTAAACTTATTTATTTAATTAACACTAAATTTATTAGTAGATATCTCCGTGGTGCGACATACTTCTGTCTCTCTCTATTGGCCACCCAGGCAAAATCTTTTCGAATGACAAGGAGGGGGGTTGGGTGGGGAAAGGGGTGAATGCATCTCTTTACTAAAAAATTCTAGAAGCCCACTAAAAGAAACAACCTTTTTGGAAAACAGAGGTGACGACACTCGCGTAAAAGTCGCCCGTTTTAATCACCCCGGTTCCCTAAGAAGTGGAATAGTAGCATATTCACCCTCTTCAACACAACCAACAGGCGAGAGTGATGAAAAATTTCCATAATGAATTATCCCCGCACGTAGTGAGTACATGTCATTATAAAATGTGGCACACTCCGCGAAACGTGAGCTGTGGATAATAACATTACATTGATGAGACGAAACATATCTATATAATTGTGTTTCTTCGTGTGTCATTCCACTTTGACTATATGCTTTCGAATGAGTTGCTGTAAACTGGCTTATACAAGGCGAAACTAGGGATGTGGTATCGAAAGAAAAGTATCGATACTGTAATCATTAAAATTATCGGAAGAAAAATATTGATACCGTACTAGTATCGAAAGAAAAGTATTGATAGCAGTAAGTATCAATATCAACATTTTAATATGATTTTTTTTATCTAGTAATAATATTTTCAACTTTTGCATCATAATTGTGTTTCTATTTATTTAAACAATGAACACTATAATGATTTAACCATATTACAGTATACTCAGGTATTTCGCGTCTATGTTGTGTGTTGGAACTTGGAAGGTATAATAATGTAACAACTTACGTTGTAACAACACTTACCAACTGGGACAGCCAACTGGGACAGCTAACTGGGACAGCCAACTGGGTCAACACGCGGCACTAACTTGACCAGCGACCTCCGCTCTCGCCAAACACAACAAGCCGAGTGAAGGTGTGTCTGCGCCTCGCTAGGCCGCTAATAGCTGGGCCACGTGGTCGGCCAGCGACCAGCCATTTCCGCCTTCACCGAAGCTTCGAGAATATGCTACGTCCTTCGACGTGCGCCTCGGACCTCCCCTCCCCCTTTAGTCTGTAATGTTCTCCAACCTTCCCTTCCTTCGATCCGCCCCCCTTTCTGAGAATTATAGTTTGTATAAATACGTGTGGTACCGGGATCTCAGGACACTTACTACCCCACCGGCTTGAGGATAAGAGGTGAGGGCAGCGACAGGGTTTCAGGGGAATATTATTATCCTACAAAATTGCTATTTCGGCGTCATGGGGGGAATTCTTCTAAATTACCTTTTGGACTTTGTTATTTAAATATCTTTGTTTAATATTTGACTATGCTTCGCGCTTATCGCGGCTGGAAGTTAGACCGTCGCTTTCGCCACCACTTATATTCAGGGCATAAGCCCCATTTATTTGTAATTCTTATGTTTGCCAATATTAGGTTTTAACCTGGGTTTGAAACCAGGCTTATGTTATCGTCAAGTAGAGTTGATAGGTTTATATTATTTTGTGGCCTTGTGTCATTGCTATGACGTCACGGTTGCTACGAGCGCCAGTATGGAAGTTATATTTATGTTAGGGTGGATAACTATAATGTTAAAGTAACCAGTTTAGGAACTAATCATTTTAGCGAAGTAACCAAGGAACTATAAACCATAGACCATTTCACTGAGATCCCGGACCGTAACCTTTGATGAAGTTTATGTAACGTAACTTGTTTTGAGGAGGTAACATTTGTTTTCCTTGTAAAGTATTGATTCCGGAGTTGGACGGAAAAGCGCGCTTCACGCGGTATTGAATGTTTTCACCACATTGTTGTTGTTTTTTGACCAAATAAAATTGTTATGTTCAACCAAGTAAATCTTTACCTAATTTACTGCCTCTCTCACCTTATAGAGATTAAGGGGGGGGTTGCAATAAATGGTGTTGTAATATGGATATTATAAAAGGTTTTACCATATCAGATAGAGTTCTTCTTGCTTGTTATACAGAAAATGAGTGAGAATTGAGAAATATTGTCATTTGTTCTTCCACCACAGTCCACTCTAGTAAACATTTAATCTAAGCTTGAGTGAAGATAACAAAAAAGTTGTTTCTTCCGATACCGATCCGATACCAGAGTGTGAGTAGTAATATCATTAAAAGTATCGGAAAAAAATATCGAGTAAAAAATTACTAGTATAGCTATCGAAAGAGAAATATCAATATTAGTAAAGTAGTAAAGTATCGATATTTTTTTCACATCCCTAGGCGAAACAAAAGCGATAAAACACGACTGCACACAGTGAGATACATTGAAACAAAGCAGCTGTTTTCCCCACTATCCGTGGTTCATGCAGTTTGTTTCACTCGTATCGTGAAAAATAGGTCATGCGCATGCTCAAAGCCGGTCACTCTGTCCACGTGACGCTAGTGTCCTTCAACATTTTGAACTGTGGTGAGTATTCTTGTTTTGTTTGTGCTTTGTTACTTTCTAAACTTAACTCGAGTGAAGTTAGAAAATATGTCAGAGAATTTCCTTAGCTCTTTGTGTGTACTTTTCCAAAGGTATTCTCTCCGTTCTTTTTTCATTGATAGGGTGAACCCAGTATCCTCTACTTAATGATTCCTCCTCCTTAACCATCCAATCCCAGAAATTATAGCTAACAGTTCATCATTATGTATATCACCAACAATACTTGCCACCATCTTATCATAATGAATTTTTTCTCGCTATGCTTAGTTTGAAAAATAAATATTCTTTTAATCGAAAATTGACACTTAGACACTAAGCTATCCATAATGTGTCCCGTGCCAAGAGCACAGACAAGTAAGAAACAGACTAACTCTTACGGAGGTTTTGCTGCGCTCTATTTGGAAGCTTGAGTCCTTCAACACTGGACCTCGCTAGTGTCACTGCTAGGTGATAATAGGACTGACCGCAGCGATCCTAGCGTTGAAGGACTCAAGCTTCCAAAAGGAACACAATCATTTTAGCCTGGAGGTTGAGTGTCTGGTTATATTATTTGTCTGTGACCTAGGGTCATTCTTCACTCATATTTTAAGGCAGAGTAGAGAATAGATTAGCTATTTAATTCGTATTTGAAAAAAAAAGTTGAAACGTGTGTTGTGTCATGGTTTCAAAATGTTTCGTTTAATTATGTTTTGAAACGTTTTGTGTTATCCTGTGAACGCCCGGTCTAATGTGATATTTCCTCGATATGGACTACGCAGTAGTTTCAATGTCATTCTGAGAAAATATTCTAATCGGGAGATTATAAGCCTATTACTTTGAGATTATCATGGCTCTTGAGTCTTGAACTTGTATATGTTTCAGAATTATATAAAAGGGTCTGCCTTTAAAACATTATTAAATAATTAATTAATGTATTTTAGACTTTATTTCAAACGTGAAGATATAGCTATTAAACTTCAACTTTATTTTACTAAATATATAATAATAAAAATGCAATGTATACAATTATTATATATCTAATTGATGGAAAGCCTTATCCTTTCAATGGTTTGCTTATCTCACTTTTGATGTATGGTTAAAATTACTGAATAATAATAATAAATATTATCAACTCGTATTACTACCCGTTCTGGTTATACACACTTACGCTAATGTGTAATGGTAGGGTGATTGTGAGATGAACTGGAGGACCTACAGTTTAACGTGGGATCCGAACCACAGTGGAGGCCTGGCATTCACAAGTTGTGATTAATACACGTCTTGTCAAAGGTGAAGGAAGGGTTTGGTAATCAGATACATCTGTGCCGGGACTGAGGTTTGAACCCCGGACCCCCACAGAAGTCTGACACCTTACCCCTAGACCGCCAGGTCACCAATAATAATAATAATAATAATAATGTTGATGATGATAGTGGTGTTTTTAAATGTATATCTCTGCCTCTGTCTGTATGTCTGTCTGACCTTGGGGCTACAGCCCGAATGGTTGGATGGATTTTGTTAAAACTTGATATTTAGATATTATATGGTTACTCTTAGATCATGAAAGTGTGATTTTAATCCTTTAAAAAAAATTAAATGTATTATTAATTGATTTAAAAAAAAATTAAAAATTGAAAATAGTTTACGTTATTTAGTTAAAAATAATTAATATCTGAAGACTAGTGTTTTTTATAATTACAACTGGTTACTTGTTTTTGCTTAACATTTCTTTAATGGATAGCTAACATATTATTTTAATTTGTTTGAAAATTTCTTTATTAACAATTTTGTTCAAAATTGAGTTTTGGAGGTCGTTCCACATGATAAATAACACGTCTTGATTTTAGAAGTTCATTCCAAACTACAATAGACTATAGCGATACATTATGTACGGTTGTTTCTTACCATTTATAGTTCACTTACGCTAATGTGTAATGGTAGGGTGATTGTGAGATGAACTGGAGGACCTACAGTTTAACGTGGGATCCGAACCACAGTGGAGGCCTGGCATTCACAAGTTGTGATTAATACACGTCTTGTCAAAGGTGAAGGAAGGGTTTGGTAATCAGATACATCTGTGCCGGGACTGAGGTTTGAACCCCGGACCCCCACAGAAGTCTGACACCTTACCCCTAGACCGCCAGGTCACCAATAATAATAATAATAATAATAATGTTGATGATGATAGTGGTGTTTTTAAATGTATATCTCTGCCTCTGTCTGTATGTCTGTCTGACCTTGGGGCTACAGCCCGAATGGTTGGATGGATTTTGTTAAAACTTGATATTTAGATATTATATGGTTACTCTTAGATCATGAAAGTGTGATTTTAATCCTTTAAAAAAAATTAAATGTATTATTAATTGATTTAAAAAAAAATTAAAAATTGAAAATAGTTTACGTTATTTAGTTAAAAATAATTAATATCTGAAGACTAGTGTTTTTTATAATTACAACTGGTTACTTGTTTTTGCTTAACATTTCTTTAATGGATAGCTAACATATTATTTTAATTTGTTTGAAAATTTCTTTATTAACAATTTTGTTCAAAATTGAGTTTTGGAGGTCGTTCCACATGATAAATAACACGTCTTGATTTTAGAAGTTCATTCCAAACTACAATAGACTATAGCGATACATTATGTACGGTTGTTTCTTACCATTTATAGTTACCCGCATATCTACACAAAAGATTAGGGTTGATAAAGGTAGAACTATTTTTAGAGGAAGGGTGTCCGAATCAGTTGGAAAGGGAAAGGTAAAAACCCATTTAGTAAAAACACTTGAGTGATTCATACCTCGAACTCCTCGTCACGGACCAACCAGACACTACCAGACCTAAGCCTTTGAGTGCCCACATGCGTGAGTCAAAAGGTTATTTCAATGACGAGTAAGCCAAAGCATGGATCGACGCTAAAGGTGCATGGTATCTTGCTCCCGTGCATCTTCCGCGTGTACTAATAGAACGCGACTAGGGAAGCTATTCAACCCACTACTGTGGGCCCTTTATGGTTTTGTGCTTGTTTGCCACTCGAATAGAACACTTTTATTATTATTATTATTATTATTATTATTATTATTATTGAGCGTATATTTTATCCATGCTCGCTATTTACAGAATTTATTAAGGGGAAAACGAGTTCTCCCTTCTTTTTATACTTCTTTAAGAACTTCACTTTTTAGGTCGAAGAAATGATCAAACGTAGATCATACTATATATTATAATAGTTATTATTTTCATTGTGATACAAAGTACAAGATTGCCAATCTAGAATTTTATGTTTTTTAAGTGTTGGTGGTAATAGGAGTAGTGATGTTTAGGGGGAGGTGGGTGTTAATTTTAAATAAGAAATTGTAGGGAAGTTATTTTTTTTAATGTTTCTTTGCATATTTCCTGTTTGATTTCCTTGTTGAAACTATCATTAATAATATTATATAATAAATTTATTTATTTATTTTAGTTTAAATGTATCGTCCCTACCCTATTAGATAGGGCCGCCCAGTCCCTTTAAAACCGGGAAAACGCAGGAAGCTTATAAAAAAACTGAAATAATTGTAAATTTTAGACATTTAACATTGAACTATATCTATTAGATTTTTGCAATTAAGAAAAAAGCACTTTTATTGGAATTCGTGTCTCAGTCGCCTTTTATCTCTCCCTCAATTATTGGGTTGCTCAATGACTGTCTATTGTTCTTCATCAAGAACTAATCCACCTGATCTAAACACCAATGACAGTTCTTGACATGAGGCATTTTTACGAAAAATGAAGTTTTATTCCTCTTTAGTCTATACTAATCTCTGAAATGTCTGGGAAAATGAGAATTATTTCCGAGAAATAGGTAATTTTGCGGTGGCAATCTTGTTAGGGCAGTTAAATAAGCTGATCCTAGACTGGCGGTAAGATGTGTAGAAAATATTATTAACGATAGTTTATAATTGGTAACTAGACATTAAGATTACAACTTCGGTGAGCGAGAAATTGCCGCACAGACGTTCAGCTCTAACGCAATATTTAATTCTTGATGCTTTCTTTCAAAATATGGTTCACTTTAAAATTAAGTCTAAAAATTCCAACAGGGCTTTTTATTTTTAACGACTCTATATTTTAAGGTTTATTAATAAATATATGAAAATGTGATATAAGTTTTATTTTCAACGACTTATTTAAGCATATTCGTTGAGCTAGGAGATTAAGTTTGATGAAAAAGGGCTCTATTATTAATTAGCCTTACTCTAACTAATATAGTGATTTTTTATAGGCTCAGAACATAATATTTAAGATATTTGAGAACTATCAACGAACTTTCATCTTTAACTTGAGACAAGAAGTTTCATAGTTTTCTTTTCCCTCTTTCTTATTATCATGGCAAAGGGCGGTTGTTTGTGAAGGGTGAAAGCCAGTATTGAAGCGGTCACCTTTAAGATCAACATCAATGAGTCACTTGGTTGACTTCCAAACTACTGCAAAAATTACAATTGTCCTTTAATAATCATGTTTTAAATATAATTTCGATTTTTTTAAATTAAATATTTCCAAGTTTCAAACACAACTTTTTTTAGCACCACATTTTACTACCTATCCAGGGTATATTCATATATGATCATTGCTCTAATTAATTAGTGATGAGGAAGGTTGAATGTAGAGGAGATGTTCCTGAATTTGCATAGGGGAGAGGGAAAAACCATTCTGAAAAAAAATCAGTTAACCCCACCAAGATTCGAACCTTGATCGTCAATCATTGGCTGCCTCGTCTATTGCGAGAGAGTGATGCTTTGGACCATGCGGTCAGTGTTTATTGACTTGTATTGAATTCATTACTTAATTTTGTATGAAAGCAGCTACCTTTGTACAGAGTTTCCCATCCACACCAAATCAGTGGCGCAATTAAAACAGTAAAAGTTCGCTTGATCGCATGCGGTTTGATGTTAAATATTTCCGGTGAGTTGTTAATGTGCACTTGCCTCAATTCCTGAAAATGGTTTGCTATTTATATTAATTGCTCTTTTCAAGATTCAAATTTACTTGTGTCCTAAAAATCGTGAAAAATCGTGCGTAGTTTTAGAGTGTTACTATCATCAGTGGCTTCCACCCCCCACCCCCACCCCCGGTTCACCACACACATTTCACCATTTTTTATTTTTTTTTATTTTCCTTTGCCAACTCGTTATTTTTCAATCATTCAAATGTAATGACGTGTATCGTGCAGGTGTCAGGGCCATGTATGTTGTGATTTATCTCTTTTAGTCCGGGTCGCCTCGGAGTGACTCGGCCTGTTAAGTCTATTGGAAACTAGACTAATTTGATATTGCCGCTATATTAGGTTGATGAACGGGGCCGCCTTGCCGATAACAATACATTCGACGGCAGGCCATTGTGGTGACTAATATTTTCACTGCGATCTTTGGGTCATCATTTAGCACAATGAACAAGTTTAATCTTGGAAGCGAATGTCGATACCTAGCATCCTTTATTAAAAATGAACACCAATCTCACTGACTGATTTGTTCTTTCACTCAATCATATATTAAAATTATCAGTTACTTGTATATGTGGTCATTTAAAAAAAAAAAATTGTTCTGTTCACTACGATAGAATAGTCGCGCATAGACCAAGGTGGCTTATAACGTTCCTGGTTGGAGCTATCTGGCTGTAGGATAACAAAAAGGGAATGAGAAAAACTCTAATGACTATACAATTTTTATTGTGACCCCCCTTCTCGTATTTACGTCATTCGATTGACAAAGATTCATTCTATGCTCCTATATAAGTTACATTTATATTATCGTGGAATCAAACCCAGCCGGTGTCAATGAATGTTTCCTGGGTGATAAAAATCCGTAGCACAACTTCCTTCGGAGGGAAAGTAAAGCCATCGGTCCCATATCGATTGTGGCAAGACATGTGAAAATACTTTTTCGTAAAAATTGGTAAGTCATCTCGCGCTCGCTCATAGAAAGTATCGTATGCTGATATAAAGTACACGCTAAATACCTCAAATAAATATACAAAAGTTAAAAGGTTTTGTCACTATTTAAGTTGAGGTCATTGGACCATCAAAATTTTATATTTATACGTCAAGTCATGTGAACTGTAACTGTCACTTTTGATAGGTATCATTAATACCTATAGATTAATATTAATAATATTTTTCAATCATTTCAATTCTTCCCGCTAAAAATATGTTTGTATTTTCTATACTGTTCTTCCTACCTGAACCCTAATATACATACGCTGTGATTTTGATAAGAAATTAAGTTGAACCAGACAGGTTTTTTTTTTGTCTGATCACTTGTTTTATTTTCACCACAATATAAAACTCTATTCTGCTGTAGATAACTGCTGTTTGCATAAACATATTGTATGGCGCTGTAAATATATTTATTACATTGTTTATGGAAAATAATGCATCGTTTGATCAATATTTGGATTTAAAAATATAGCGTAACAAGATATTATTATTAAATTAGTATACTACTATAAATCCACATATCTAACTCACTGACATTAATGTTTACCCACTTCCAGATGAGCTAGAAACTTGAAATTTGGCATACCTATAGCTTTTAGCCTGTAACCGACGGGAAAATTCCAAAGAGTTAAAAAATATATATATCAATCCCCGAAAAAAATTCAAAATGGCGGAGCAACTTTAAAGTCGGTGTGGACCTTTCTTTTGAGGTCTCTTGTGGCTAAACGGTAGGACCTATCATAAAACGGTTCTGGAATTATATTAGTTTACATCCACTTGCAAAAAAAACTCACCGGGGGTTTGGGGGCGTAGTCGCCAACGAGCAAAGCGAGTTTTTATATATACTTGCTTTATTGGCCGCATGGTCTAAGGCGCTGGTCTTGCAACAGACTAGACTGCCGAAGACTGGAATATCGTGGTTTGATCCCGGTCGTGTGCATTGAGTATGGTTTCCGTAAATGGTTTTCCACTATTTAAACGCAAATTTGGGTGCATTTACTCTAAATTAAACCTTAGTAATCCCTATTACATTAGTGTAATTAGTAGATAAGCGTATAACCTAAACGGCTAGTAATATGCGGTGTTAACAAAAATTTTGTAAACATTCCTGGAAGCTTTTAAAATAATTTTTATAACTTTTAACTACTTAACGTATTAATCATAGCCCGGGCTATCAAAATATTTACACAAATATATTAGTAATATGAGGGATATGAACCAAAAGAGTACCCACACTCGTTTGGTAGGAGAGTGTGAAATAATTTAGTATATAGCTAGCCAGGATAGAAATTAGGAAGTTTAGAGGACTCTGGTTTGACCTTTGTTGGTGTGGGAGCAAAATATATTTAATAAAATACATACTGCTTCGTCCTGCCGTCTAGTAAATATATGGGACCTGTATCTGGGTATCTATAGTCCAAATTTCTTAGGAAGAACCTAATCTAACAGCTATACAAGCTACTAGATTGACTTTCACGCATGAATACGTCAAGTTGTTATCTGCACCTGTCACCTGTCACTTTTAATAGATACCATCAATACCCATGAAATAACACTAATGAATAATTATATAGTAAGATTATCAATGCTGACCGCAAAAAAAAGTTCTTCCTACCATAACTCCACTCTTATAGTAGACGCGTACCGTGCAAGTTAGGTTAAGTTAATTTGTTGTTAGTGTGCTGATATCTTTATTATGTAAAGAGCATATTAAATATTGATTGATTATCGACGATCACATGCCTTGAAGACCATGTACCGACCACACAAACTACCTCCACACGGTTATTTCCTGGGCCCTCTCCATCAAATCCCCTTACGTTAAATATACCGATCAAAAATCTTTTTTTTTTTGGCAGTTCCAAATAAAACTCTGTTATGATCCTATAATCTCTGATGGAATTACAGACTTAATATAGGGTAACAGCGTTGTCATTCTATGACGCTCTGCCTTCGTTCAAAATACGACCCTCTTTTACAACCTTGATGGTCGTCGTCGCCAACATTTTCTTATTATTACTATTATTTCACTTTCCTCTTGTCTTGCCTCCCGAGTCTGAGCTGAACGAGGACATTTGGCAACGTTATACTAGTTAAAAAAAAGTTAAGATGACATTTCATCCTAAAGACCTGCATTTCCCTTGTAATCTGTCACCGAATGCGCATTGTCTTTATTTAACTCCATCTTCTTCATTTGAACGCTATAAACTTATCTTTTAACTCTTTCTCCAACTTGCTCTCTTTAATTGAAAGTTCAGATATTATTTAGCACTGATTATTATTATTATTAGCACCGTGTCTTACTAACCGTACGGGCTGTACGCACTGCGTATTACTAATTGTTCGGGCTACACACCCATATGTACTAATTACGCCAATGTGTTAATAATGAGGGTTAAATTTAGAGGAAGTGTAACCTCATTTGCATGGAGTGAGATTACAAAACTTTGAGGAATAAGCATTCTAAGTAAACTCTACTGTGATTCTAAACCTGAACTTTCCGTCAAGGCCAGCCCAGTCTATTGCGGTCAATGAAGCAAGTGCTAATTCAATTCGCTGCTATCTGATACTGGCACTAAAACGTAGCCTACACATATAAATATAACTTTCTTTATCTATCAATCATAGGTCATGAGTATTGATTTAAGCTGTTTGTATAAGCAAAAATCAGACAGGCTGATGGGTTATTTTTTAATTTATAATATAAAGAGTAAATATTTTTATTATTTACAAGTTCAATAGGTGACCTGGTGGTCTATGGGTAAGGTGTCGGACTTCTGTGCTGGGGGTCCGGGGTTCATCCTCGGTCCCGGCACAGATTTATCTGATTACCAAACCCTTACTTCACCTCTGGCAAGACATCTTGTGAATGTGGGGAATTCCAGGCCTCCACCGTGGTTCGGATTCCACGTTAAACTGTGGGTCCTCCAGTTCATCTCACAATCACCCTACCATTACACATTAGCGTAAGTTCGTATAACCCGAACGGGTAGTAAGACGCGGTGCTAATAATAATAATATTAATACTAATAATAATAATACAAGTTCAACCTCAATATTATGACGTATCTTGACGTTTTATCTGCCCCAGAAATAAAAAGGTGGGTCTTACAATAAGTTTGTCCCGCTCTGTTTGTCTGCCTGTTCATAGCTAGGATTACATATGACACGATTCAATTGATTTCTATCACACTTGATATTTAGATTAGTCCATATGGTCACACTTTGGGATAATATAGTAATTTTGATTCCATCTCTAAAATTAAGGTATTTTACTGACGACTGATTTTTGAACATTAATCTTTTTAAATTGATCTAATGATTTTTATAATGGACACATTGATAGTGTTTTACTTGGTAAATATAACCATATGTTCATTAAAAACATTTGAGGTTAGTTTACTGATTTTTGAAAATTTGAAATATTTTAAAAATGTCTATAATAATTTGTTTAGAACTTTTATCTGAAAATCTTACATACTATTGTAAAAATAATTGATTTGTTTTTCTGAGAAGGAGTAGAGATCGTGATAGTAATTTAGCGAAAATGTATCCGTAATGATGTTAGTGAAGGGATGGGAAATCCACCCTATATGGACCCGCGAGATTCGAACGTTGATCTCAAACTCCTCGGCGATGAAGTCCATTGCAAATCTGATGCCTTAGACCGTTGTGATATATACAAATTAAAATAAGCCAAACCATTTTACTTTCCCGCGACCCCTCAAAGAAACTATTGTGATCGTAACAATAAATTGAATCCGGGATTTTAACGGATGTCAACGATTTATGACTCCTTGAAGCCGAAATATTTTTTTTTTCGGTTCCATCTCTAAATTGTCGAAAACCGGAAATTGAAATTTTAATATGAATTGTTGACCCATGTAGACCCAATTTCGATATTTTGTATTGGATCGAAAATACAAATGAGAACTTTTTTTTTAAAATAAAATAATATAATTTAAAACCAGGGGTCAAAAATGTTTTACGTAAGTATAGCGTAATTTGTGCTCGGGTTTGCTAGTGTATTACTATTATTTTATTTCACATATATTACGAGCTACAATATTTAAACAAGGAAGCAAGAAGTGAATACGGTGCATTATACCATTTATTTTGTCCTTATATCTGCGACCCCTCCCTCACCACTGACTGAATCGAAAACACTTTCGTAATGAACATCTCGATAATTTGGCGAGTCTGGAGTAAGTGTGGAATACTTAGAGGGCGAACGGAGGAGGTTTGTGTTCATTTTTCCCTCGTTTAACTTGAGCGTAAAGTGATTATGTAAATGAGGCGTCTCTGCTACCGGCGGGTAATTAGGTGACAAAGTTGGCGACATCTGGTCGAGCGTGGACCGAGTTTGCGTGCGTGCCCCTTCATCTGGGTTATGGTTCAGGGTGCTTCACCCCTCTCCTCCCCACGACCGAGTTTTACCACATGCAGAAATGTTTTGCGTGAATTTCAGCCGGGACTAGGTGAGGTCCCCATCGGAAATGATTAAAATAGCGTTGAACTGGAAAACATCTAATAAATATAGAATTTCATTCCAACTTTCCTAGGATGGGTATTATCTGGCATAACCGACCCTGTGGTGTATTGGTCAACACACCTGGTTACGAGACCACCCGAGTTTGATTCCCAGCTGGTATCATGGGTATTTTTCCCGAAGGGGGAACTACCCCAACGGTCACCAGAGTTTGGTAAATAAGCCTTAAGATAGGTTTAAGTGTTCCACACCCTCATTCTCACTATCATTATCTAATCTCGTCGGGGCACGGAAAGAGCCTCCACAGAAAGGATGTACGATTAGTACATTCAGGTGTCCCCTGGGCAATGGTACGGCCTACATTAGTACTGGTTAATCTTTCCACGCTCAGACGCGCAATTTTATTATATTATTATCTGGCATCTGGAAAATCTATTAGATTAAATTTCATTTATTCATACTTCAAGTCATGTGATATCCAGGCCGTCATACTTGATATAGTTATACTATCGACACCTATAAAATAGCACTAATAATATACAGGGGTGGATTCGGGAGGGGGGGATCAAAGGATTAATTAACACACCTCCCCCCCTTTGAAAGTTAGAAAACTAATACAAAAAACAAAATTAAAGTTCAAATTTTAGAAAGAAACTACAACACAGGTAAATTATACATATTTAAAAAAATCTTTTTACTCGCAGACACCTCTTAATCCGGGTACACACGTTCGTTATTCGTTCACGTTTATTCAATTTTTGACATGACTCACGCAAGTTTGGGAAAAAATTCATTTTCATGTACGAATATTGGTCGTGCATAGCGAGTACCGAACATTTTTCCGCATAGAGACGGTAGACTACCACACATCAAAGAAGAAGAATAATCGACTGAGAGCAGTTTGCATCAAATAACTAATAGACAAGAGGCTTGGGGACTGGCAGAAAAAGTCGGAGGAGGAACGCTCTAAATAGCTTCCAAGGTCATACAAATTTCAAAAATGTCTAGGGAAGGACAACCCTAAATAGATTCCAGATGCATGTCATTTTGAAGAATTTTCAGGCGAGGACCACCCCAAATAGCCCAATATTTGAAATAATTCAATTTTTTAAATGTTGTCGTTCGGCCTTTAGTGTAATCAGTGGCGTGTAATCCAGAAGAGTAGTGAGATACGTGTAAAAAAAGATTCTCTCCTAAATTTTGGACACCATTTTAGAAGACATAAATAAAGGATGGTTGTAGAGTGGCATATATACACACATATAGTTCTGGTCCGTGATATCCTTATCTACCTAAATTATTATGTAATCGAATTTATTATATTTTATTTTAAATATGTTTTGGCATATTAAACCAGTTTAACCGTTCCCTTTCCTGATATGAAACATTAACAAAAGTTATCAAACAAAAAGATCCCAACATTTAACACAAAATACGAGTAATACAAAGGGTCTCCTTTTAAAGAAAGGTAAAAAAAGGTACAAAAAACTAACACGAGACGTAGTTCTTGTGCAAATACCACGGGAGCTAAAGCTCTCTCTCGTAGTGACTGGCGAAGTTTTTTTATCTGTACAAGATACATTTTGTTCCTGTTTGCTTATCCCAGATACGCTCTCATTTTATACAATCCTAGTCCTCTTTTTCCCTCACCCCTTCTTCCTTTTGCTCCTCTCGCATCTAGCCGACACTTCCCACACTCTCTTGGCACACACAAACATTCATTTAAAATTCTTATGAAGTTGGCGTTATCCTCATATCCCCCGCTCCAAGAGTATGTGGGGGAGAAAAACCCCCTCTCACCCCCGGCGGGCCTTAAACAATGAAACATGCATGAACAGGAAAATGTCAACCTCAACAAGTTAAATCTCTGCTTAGATGTGTCTCCCTTACTTTTGACAAACAAACATGTTAATATAATGTCCGATTTTCAAATCATGTTGTATCCATC
>CABFVX010001801.1:126079-141728 GCA_902151425.1 Timema shepardi | reverse complement strand
CGTGGCACCCAATTACACGAATATTGATAAATAGTTAGTTTTTTCCTTGTAGGTGTTCAATCAATCTGATTGACACGCTACAATATATATAATTATAAAAGGTGTCAGGTGACCTGGCATTCTAAGGGGTAAGGTGTCGGACTTATGTGCTGGAGGTCAGGGGTTCACTCCTTGGTCTCGGCACATATTTATCTGATTGCGAAACACTTCCTTTGCCTCTGATAAGACTTGTATTAATCACAACTTGTGAATGTGTGGAATGCCAGGCCTCCACCGTTGTTCGGATCCCACGTTAAGCTGTCAGGTCCTGCATTTCATCTCACAATCACCCTACCATTACACATTAGTGTAAATGTGTATAACCCGAACGGATAGTAAGACTACTACTAATAATAATAAAAAAGATATCAATGAGAGCTGTATTAAATACTAAACAAGTTTGAAAAATATACATGGAACATTATTAAATTTTATATAATTAATACTTAAGACTTTCGATGATGATGTATATTTATAAGTTAATGATTATTAAATGATTAATTGAAGCAGAATAAATAAGGGAAACTTGTGTTCTAAGAGTTTTTGTAAATTTATGAAAATTGAATTAACTATTATTTGAACTAACATACCTAATCACACCATTCCCTTATGGAGTAAGCAAGAAACCGTGACTATAGTGCACAAAACAACCCCATACTTAATCCATCCCCACTAACTTTATCCACACTTCCTTTTCCTTGCATATTTCCTTTGCTTAAACAACATCCATACATCGAGTCATACGTGCTCTTTTTGTATTCCTACAACTCTTAATGTTTCTCTTTTACATACATTCATCTACAACATTTAACCACATCTTGTATGGCTTACCCACTCCTTATGATCCATACACTTTACCTTTATCTATTTGTTTTGTTAGTCAATCCATACTCAACCTCTCAACGTGCCCAAACCAACGTAAGGCACTTTACAATATTTTGTAGAAACGTAGTGACAACAACTTGTACAACAACATTAATTAGCTCACAATAAGATTAGGAGAATTGGCGCAAGAGTGAAACAATTGCAGGCAGAATTTCACAGTTGATTTTCTAAACTAAGCAGTAGAACCAACCTAACAATTTACAATAGATTTCTTTATTATATCAAAATAAATTGTTTTTTATTTGAGTCCAGTACTATTTTCATGGAGATGAAAATAGCAGATTTCACAACTTTAACTTTAAGAAGATCATGTTAGGTAGTTTGAATATTATAGGTTTTGTAAAAATTGTGACCTACCCCCAACATTATCCCACACAAATAACAAACAGAGGTAAGCACAAGAGAGGTAAAGGGAATAATTGATTTTTATCATAGATGAGCTAGGGAAAAAGTAAATACAAACCTAAAACTTGTAAATAAATGCAATTTTTATTAATTTATCAAACGAGTACACTACTATAGGAAACCTACATCATTTTTCAATATTCAATCCCCTGAAATTTGTAAACAAATGCAATTTTTAAATAATTTATCTAATTAATACAATGCTACAGGTACATTTACTGTTAATCCTCAATCGCATGATAAATTAACTGGATCTGGCAAATCTGGGTTATTACTTTTCTCCTTTCTTGAAGTATCTGTGACGGTAGACTCTTGTTCTCTTGATGGCCCTTGGACGGTAGGCTCTTACTCGCTCGAAGGCCCTTGAATAGTAGGCAATTGCTCTCTTGAAGGCACTAGACAGTAGGCTCTTACTCTCTTGAAGACTCCTGGATGATAGTCTCTTGTTCCCTTGACGGTTATTGGACGGTAGGCTCTAGATCTCTTTAAGGCCCTTGGACGGTAGGCTCTTACTCTATTGAAGGATTTTGAACGGTAGGCTCTTGCTCTCTTGAAGGCTCCTGGATGGTAGGCTCTTGCTCTATTGAAGGCCCTGGGTCGTTAGACTGATAATTTTCAACTTTTTTGAAGAAATAGACAAGACTTAGATGACGGGGAGCATTATTCCTCTCTCTATGGAGTTATTTGTAACAAGCCAAATAACTCATAACCTCTCTGGCAACTTTGGTGCTTCTATCCATATTAGGGTCATTCTCATCATTGATTATAATTGCACTGTCAATGTGCTTGAAAAAATCAGCTTATTGTTTTGTTGAAAGTTGTTTGATAGGCTTAACAACATAAGGCTCATCCTCTTAATCCTTTATGCCATTCTCCATTTCTAGTATATCTTTATTGGTGAGTTCTGTTCGAGTGGGCTTGGAGAAATTCATCCATATTTGCCTTGTCTACTTCCTCAAATCCAACATCTTGCTTTGTCAACAACGTCATGTCTTGAATTGGAAAACTCATGTTCAGGATCAAAATCATGAGAATCAAACACATGAGGCCAAATGTTTTTACAAACTCCCTTCATACACGACAGTTCCTAACTTCTGCCCTTGCATCTTAAATGTTGTCAATACTATCCCCCCTAACACTAAACTGTACAGTAAAGATAATTGTTATAACTGGAATGTGTGCGAACAAGGTCACGCTGCCACCACCACACAGGATGACTGCGTAATTACAACCGACGAATCATTATTTTTTAATTTGTTTGAATCGCGTTATAGCGAATACATAGAATGTATACACATAAAAACAATTTAAAAAAATTATATCTGATGCGGCTCAACTAAAAATTATGAAACAATGAAAATTAAAGTAGGTTTTCATACGCCTTTGCCCAATACTCGCTACTATCTATAACACCTCTAGCTATTTTTGCTATTTCAATTTTATTTAACCTATCAGGGTGTGCATTAATCAGACACAGGGGATTTAGTCTACGTTTCCTTATCGTGGAGCAAAGACAGATTTTTATTCGTATAAGCATTGAAAAACTTATTTCTGCAGTAACTGATGTAACTAGTATCACTATCAAAGTTTTCAAAATCTTTTCAGTATGTGCTCCAAGCACATTTTATTTTTATCATGTTAACAGAGTGTGAAATTTGTATCTTGCTTCAAAAAGATATTTACATTATCTAAAGATTTTACAATATTATTTTTGAGAGGTTTAAGTTAATACTTTTTACCTCCTTTGATTTTTATAAGTAAAAGATACCCTCCCCCCTAATTAACCCCCGTTCCTGCACCACTGTTTCCAAATATAAATATGTCAGTGTAGGGATGAATAGAATATGCCTTCCCGGTTATCTCATAGATGAAATTCGTGTTGAGTTAGCGTTAGTTTATGTGGGTCACACCAGGATTGAACGTATGGAAAAATCAAGGCAGTAGCATCGGGAGTGAATCGAATACAAGTGTGTCTGGCTTTTTGAATAAAATGTCTTCAGTGCCATTGAAGAGGAAAAAACAACTTATTTTTCACAAAATGTGTTATTGACTTATTTTAATACAATAAATCATGTGTACCTGTCTGTATCCACGAACTACTACTCATTCTGTATAACGCATTGATCTCTATAATATAACTGGATGGATATTATTCTGTGGCTGAAATTTTTAGAGACGTCATCTGCATTCTATTGTGTAAGAGAGAACGAAATTTTAGGATATTTCTTTCTCTCTTAAACCCATGAAAGGTAATCTGGCATTTTGACATCGTTCATTAATTTGCTTGAATATGTGAGATACATCAATGTGTGATTAGTTAAATGGAATAAATGTGTTAGTAAAAGCTTTGAAGAGCATAACAAAGTTTGAAACTGGTGAGTTTTGTCTTCAAATAAGTTAATGTAGGCTAATATATACGATGCTTTTTGAAAGAAGAGCGTTTGGAAGGTTTTATCTCGTACCAGAATTCTACCCTATAGTTTAATTTAGGGAGGATAAAATGCCTTCCAGAAAGGAATTTATACTTCCGTTCTAAATGGTTGTTTATCCTACCAAAATTCTAATATATGATAGTATTCTGGTACGAAACAAAGGCTTGAAGTTTGGGATTCTTACTCAAATCAGGGTTTAGTAGATATCGTGCTTCCTACAAGTTTATAACATAAATTATCGTTTGAACGTAGGACTTATAAAAAAGTATGTCATTAAAACAAATGTAATACAGTTTTAGCTACCTTGTTTATTATAGTTATTGAACTTTCAACATAATATGGTTTTTGAAAGCAATATACCCAGACCATCTACAATACTCAGACCTTATCACATAATAAACATGGCCGCCGTATAGGTTGAAAGGAAAAAAATACTGTTTGCCATCGTGTACATATAATATGTAATAATATATTCAATAGTTATTATTAGATACTTATTTATATATTTATTATATTACATAATATATTATATAACCACTAGTAATATATTTATGTATTATATACTTAATAGTAATACTATATATGCTATAGCAAAGTAGTTTGCGTTCTTTAAATGCATACTCTATATGCATTTAAATATAAACTAGTGGACATTTATATTATATATTTTTGCACTAATTAACTTATTCTAACCAATCACAATTACATAAGATAATTTTGAAAATTCAGTCATAATACCAGATCGATATAAGAAATGTAATTAAATAAGGTGCACCTAATCTGTACGGCATTATCAATACTAAATACGGCATCGTCAACAGATTTAATACAAATTATTAATTAAAACCCATATGACCTATTGGCAAAAAATAAAATATGATAATGTACCCTAGGTCCAAACTGCTAGATCGCAATGGTTTGGTGCCTACTTGCTGAATTTCAACTGCTTACGCTTCTTGACTTTCTCACCAAGTCCATGATCACAGGAGTCCTTCCTTAACCCGCTAAGCTTTTTAGACAATTATTTGGAAGTGGTTTTTTTTTTACGTTTTGTTGTAATTGTTAAAGAAAATATTACTTATTACGTTTATACAATTTTTTACTAATACTTTCATAGACTCACCACATCTGCACAGCTTTTCAAGATCACTAGCACGGATTTTAGAAATCTGAAACCCCAATGTTACGATTGAATCTCATTGATTGTTTTGTTTCAGAAATTCAAGTTCATATTCACTGCTAAGCAAAGTTTGAAATAACGCGTAAGCATTTGAACACAAGGTAATAACAATGGAAGAAGGACATTTCAGCCCACCACGATTAAGTTCGGTGAAATATGAAAAAGCTTATTCATAAAAAAAAATAATGCATTTCTTCATTGGACTGTAACATTAACCTACATTCATTACAGTTTCCATGTTTATTCAATTTTTCAATCAATTTCTTGCTGGTGTAACTTTCAATACATACAAGAATTTTTTGTATTTCGGGATGAACTGGAACTTGAGACATGTCATATAGTGCAGGTTATAGAGACTCCAGATTATTTGTTACAGTTTCCTTGTTATCTTTTTGAACTGTCGTAGTAAAATCATGCAATTGTATTTCTCCAAATTTAGCTGATTTGTGTTTTAGTACACTCAATACCTTCAGTTTCCTTTCAGATTCAAGAATCTGTTCTGCGGAGGCATTATAGCTACAGCTACTCAGTCTTCTATAGGCACCAAATCTTCTTTCTAAACTTTCAGTCTGTAATTTGGCAGTCAGAATATAGGCCCAGCCATACGTCTTAAATACATATTTGCATAACTCAACTACTGATCGAATAGTGTGGGTCATATAAATGTACGTATCATTAGTAAATTTTGCTTCTGTGTCTAATAAGTGCCAGATATCTAAATAAGTTCGTAAATTGTGAAGGAACATCAGTTTCGAATCATTAATGCTAGTAATTGGAGTATCATCAACATTTCTGGTGTATTTCCCCTTCATTTGGTGTTTAACATTATTAATTGTCCACCATTTGGCAAATAATTTTGAAAACTGGACAACACTGACATCAACAACATTGTTTTACAATGTTTCAAGAGCCACAATATTCTTTAAATCAAAAATATTAACAGCTAAGGAGACATTCTGAAACTCAATAGACGAAGGGTATAGAGCTTCTCTAGATAAACTTGGTGCAAGTTTTAACAACATATTTTTTTCTGACGGAAATAAATCTCTAAGACCTGAAAATTTGCCTTGGTTGTTGTATATGCACACACAATGCTTTTACCTTGATCAGTATTCGACAAAGTATCTAAAAAAACACCTGTTCCACATTTGATATAATAAATGTCTCGTTACATATGTTCAACCAGGTATCATGGATGCACTTCAGAATATGAACAGTGTCAAACACAACAAAATTGGCCTTGAAGGGCTAACTGGATTTGGTATACAAATTGTAAGGCTACCACCGTACAATAGTCAAACAGCTTTCTATTTATTGTCAGAAACTAAACATTCAACATGAAACCCAAGTTCATTCATCACATTCAATACGTCAATCGTGAGGTTATATAATGTATCAGCTTGTAGGTTTTTTACGGGGAAAATACCAATTACATCTTTGTTTTGTGAATGCAAAGACGAAGACATAATACCTGTATAGTCGTGGCTGCATCTACATCTACACTGTTTTCTTCCATTCACAATATATTTCCTCCTTTAGATGTTATTTTATTATTTAGATAAATTTCATCTAGCATAACCGACAACACTCTGTCCTGACTCTAAAGAAACTTACCTTTGTATATCAAAAATGATTTATGTGAAGCTCCTATACCTGCACTAATGGGGTCAATTTTACCTAAGAAATGTTTCAAATAAACATGATGTGGCAAATTCAAAATATATGTATCTCTTATAAATTGATATGCATCAGGAAATGAATAAGATATAGTTGCAGCCCAGATCAACATTTATGGGGAATATTATATTGGTTTCACAAGGGACAGCTCCGACTGTTCCAGAACAAATTTCATTTTAATAATCTTTCCTGCATTAAAACTATTTTAATTTAATGCTTATTTGAAGAAGTTTATTAGAGACTTAGCCCTATCACTAATATCAAATATCTCATCACTATAACTCTGAAGATGAGTTAGCAAATTGTCTAATTTAGTCCATCTATCACAGTTCAGATCATCTTGCCCTTCTGGTTCCAAGATACTTTTGAAGTTTTCTGAAAGCAAACACATGATTTTATAGAAAACTTTAACACCCAAATCATTAGTCATTTTAAAACTTACAGTAAGAGATAGAAAGTCAGTCGATGTCTTGTCGTTACTTTAATAAAAAGAACATCGGCTTCATTCATTACCAAAATATATGGTTTAGTATATCGTTTTATAGCTTCACTTTTAAAAATTTCAAAACTAGAAATGACGTCTTTGTCCCACCATTCTCTCAAATCCTTTTCTTTTCTAACTAACAAACTTTCCTCACGAATGGCCGAATCTTTTCTATCCTTAGGGACCTTCACAGTGAGCTATAAAGGTTGACTTGGAAATATACTGGGGTAGACATCATCACGAAGGTTTTTTTTTTTTACGGGAAACAGTTATTGATTCACCATTAGCCACAAGAAATACATCCTCTCTAATGATAAATTTGTCCACGAAATGTTTAATACACACTAATGTATTATCTGTCACTACACATTTATCACGATGAATACATTTAATCAACTTCTGTCTCAGAACTCTATCTTTAGGGTGTCTAAATGCTGAAGTATCTGTAGCCCCGTAATCGAATTTACATCCATGTACACAGCACGACCGACCCATTATAACAGTTAATATCACTTTTAAAACACGGGAAATGAAGAGTTAAACACACAAACTACACTAAGTTAACGAAACTGACAAGGTAGAAACTATACAGTTTACCGGGTACAGCCACGTGTTTACAATTACAACCAACTGATATCGACGCCATTTTTGTTATTTAAAAAAATGTGGTCAAGTTTTTAGGTACCTTATTCATTATGTTTATCAAAATTTCAATATAATCTTATTTCTGAAACCAATATACAAGCTAATAGCCAACTTTAAATACAGGTGTAGTCTTAGAAGACTGTAATTCTGATATCATGATCAACTTAACTTTAACTTAACGTTACCTTAACGTAACTACTGTTATATTACAGCGAGAATTGGCAAATACAGTGGCGGCTCGTGTATAGGCACTGTGGAACTGAGGCACCCCCTATTTCTACTTGATATTATCGATAACATTTAATATAATGAGTCATATTTTAAAAAATTCTTTCTTTATTTTTGTAGTACAATATATATTACTTAAGCTTAATGTCAGTACTTCAGTAGCCATCCCCCAGTTTATGAAAAATATCTTTGTATAGAACTGTGCGCTTCACAGTGCCAGCGACGTGGTGTTTGACGGTTGTGTGCATGCACACATAGGAGGAGGTGGGAAGTAAGGTGGAACTTCCAAATAAAGAGAGCACTGTTGCTCTCAGTGCCAGCTCTGTCGTGATGGTGGATGGAAGTTTTTTTACTCAGCGTATGTTGTGCTTAAAAACCGTATACCATATTCTTGAATGTGAAAAAATGTAGAAGAGTGTAGAATTAGATTATTATTCTGCTTCCAGCTATTCTATTTGATTCAGTTTTTTCTGTTATTTTATTTAACAGAAAAACTAAATGCACTTGCAGTACTTTCAATAGAGAAAAATTTCCTCAATTGTCATCCTAAGATCAAGGAGAAAATTATTGAATTTTTTGCACAAATTAAAACAAGAAGAATTGATTTAATTTTTAAATGAATAGATCAAGCTTGAACTGTAACAATTTAAGTTAAATTAAGTAAAAAAGTTTTTTTTTGTTAAGATTTTGTCAAGTTCCTGAATAAATTTTCTTTTTATACATTTTTTTTCCTTTTACACAATTTTAAAATAAAGGCTAAACATTTTCTGGAGCAGTACTCCCACTAATTTTAGCTACGAGCCGCCATTGGTCAAATATATAAAATTTCAACTCGGTACAAGGCGAAGTCTATTCTGTTAATACATGTTGCAGACATAAGACATTACAATACACAGCCACAGATAACAAGTCTTTAGGGGTAGCACCTATGACACTCAACTTGTTCCTGGATAGAAAATGTAGTTCCTCACATAGCCGGAGGGCGCTATCATAGGATCTCCCCTCTAAAGATCGAGATGGTCTACGGGTTTCCTGAGCCGTTGACTTCTTCGAGCGGGAATGGATGAATTGGGAGAAGAACCATCAAGTTTAGGTACTTCAATTGCCACCTTTGAAGGCGTTGGATGAACTGATAGAATTGACTCTCTTCTTGGAGATGATGAGCTGTTATTTGCCAACTCATCTGGCTCTTGCTGGGCCCGAGGACCATTTTGATTAAGAGGCTGGAGAGACTTTCATTTTCTTCTAAATTGTCCGTCCTCTGTTTGGATTATATACGACCGTGGTGTATCATGTTTCTTCACTATAGTACCTCCCTGGTTCAGGTCGGTGATATAGACTTTTGTTCCAGGACTCAAATTTGTGAGAGGCTTAACCCCAGGGTGACGATAATTGTTTTCTTGTTGTTTAGACAGTCTGTGTTCTTCTCTGTGGAATAGATGGTCCAAATTAACCGTTGAGGGAACGAGGTTACTCGGCCATGTGTGTATAAATTCCCTAAGTTTTCTCCCTATCAAGAGCTCAGCAGGGTTATAACCAGATTATAGAGGTGTGGAGCGCAGCATAGGTAAGGCTCTATATGGGTCTTCGCTCTTTTCAATATGACTTTTAACATTCTTTACTTCAGATTCTATAAAGCCATTGATTTTTGAGTACTTCAGGCTGAATTTAAAAAGTTTAAAATTATAATCTTAATAAAAGTGAAAAAACTTTTCATTTATTATATTGTGAGCCTCAATCAGCTCTAATAATTTCAGGTACTCCATGCCTGGCTAGAATAGATTTAAGATTATTTATGACACAACTAGTAGTAAGGTATCCCTTCAAAGAAATTTCTGGATATCTGGAGTAGTACTCAGCAACAAGGAGATACCAGTTACCTTTCAACTTCAAAAGACCCATGGCAATTGTTTGCCAAAGCCGCTCGGGAAACAAAATTAGTTATTAAAGGTTCTGATCAAGTTATCCTAAATTAGGCACACTTGGCACAGCTCTCAATAAAATCTTTCAGTTGTGTGGACAATTGTGGCCACTAAACGCTTTGTTTAGCAAGTGCTCTTCATTTGGTAACACCCTGATGACCTTAATGTAGTTTATTTATTATTTCCTTCCGCATGAAATTAGGAATTATTAGTTTATTACTTTTTAGTAGAAGGCCATTTTGTAGAGATATTTCATTTCGATGTTGCCAATATGGTAAGCACATTTCCGGTATTTGTGACTTTATAGGCCATCCGTCTTGGCAAAACTCCATGAGGTGAATACTAGCCTCATCCTTATGTATATTCTGAACAATTTCTGACAATTTAGCATCAGACGCAGCAAGACCACAGACAACCTCTTGGACATATGCCATCTCTTCTTCAGCTAGTTCATCTTCCCCAGTAAGTAGTGGCTGTGGTTTGCGGGAAAGAGCATCAGCAATTAGTAAATTTTTGCCAGCTACATGATCAATCTCAAACGAATATATCATCAATCCAAGCCTAATTATTTGTAACCTAAGGGTTCTAGAATCTAGGTCTTTGGTGGTGAAAATATGAAATAAAGGTTTATGATCAGTCTCTATTTTTATATGAATGCCTGTAATAAAATTAGAAAAACGTTCACATGCCCAGGTGAGAGCCATTCCCTTCTTCTCAATTTGTGCCCACTTTCACTCAGCTTCACTGAGAGCTCGAGAAGCGTAAATAACAGGTCTTAAAAATCCATCATCTTGGCATTTTATTAAAACTGCACCAAGGTCATAGGATGATGCGTCAGCTGACAAAATAGTGTCATTATTGCACTTGTATAAAGCAAGACTACTTGGATTTGCTATGTCTATCTTTATGTTTTCAAATGCTTGAGCCTGTGGACAATCCCATAACCAGTCGACGTTTGAGCGGAGGTTGCGATAAGGTAGACAGATTTGGGACGAACTAGGCCAGAAATGTTACAAGACCCAAAAATACTTTTAGCTCAATTACATTAATGGGCGGTTTCATTTTGAGAATAGAATCAACTTTCTTTGGGACCGGAGAAACACCCTTCGCAGATACTATATGGCCAAAAAAGTTTATTGTAGTTTGCCGAAACTAACACTTTTCCTCATTTAGAGTCCGATCTGCTTCTCGCAGCCTATAAAGGGCCATATAAAGCCGTGAGTCATGTTCCTCAATAGTTGACCCATATACTATAATATCGTCAAAATAGCCAACAATTCCCTCGAATCCTTCTAAATGCGCACTGACCTTCTTCTTGAAAACATTCGGAGCAGGGAATATCCCAAAAGGTAACCGAAACAACTGATACCTTCCATATGGTGTGATATATGTAGTTAGTGCTCTGGCAGAATATGTGAGGGGAACCTGCCAAAATCCTGAGTTGTCATCTAGTTTTGAGAATACCTTAGCCCCTTCTAGTTGACCTAGGGAATAATCAACTGCCGGCATAGGGAAAAGTTCTCTTTCTACATGTTGATTTAATTATAGTCAGGTTGACACACAACCTTGGGGATCCATTGGCTTTTGGAACTATAACCATGGCAGCACACCAATATGATGGCCCGTCGACCTTTTCTATGACTTCATCCCGAAACATCCTATCCAGCTCTTTTTTAAGAACCTTCTGTAAAGGTAAAGGAACACGTTGGGGAACACTAATAACATATGGTACAGCCCCCTCTCTAAGTTTGATGTGGTATGGCTCTCGAAATTTACTAGTCCTGTAAAATTTGGGGAACACATATTTTGGAACAAAATTAGCTTTACCTTCTCCAGAAATTGTCTTTATAAGGCCTAATTTCTCACTAGTATGATGGCTTAAAAAAGAATTATATCTGCTCCTTGAGCTACATAGAATGTCTCAAAGATATTTTTGTTTTTGTATTGGAGTTTCTCTTGAATCCTGCTAATAGTTTTGAGCTGAGCGCCCCCTGGACCTAATATGATTTTATTTGATGGCAAAAGATCCATATATTGAAAAGATTCCTCGTATGTACGTTTTCCAATAATATTCACATCTGCGTCTGTATCAATTTTAGCAGAAAGGTCTTTCCCAAAGCATCTTCTTCTTCCTTCATCATATCTGAAGCACGTCTGAAACGCATACAAAGATCGTTTCATGATTTGCATTCCAATGTCGATTTGAAATCGAAAGCGTCTGGAGGCGGTACCGTATTTGATTCACAGGAGCCGACATATTGGAACTGGGTTCTTTATCTATGTTGGAACTGTTCCCTTCACCTTACTTAAACTTAAATACGGCGCAATATCCTACCACTGCCACCATATGATATTACAGCGAGAATTGTCAAATATATAACAGTCCAACTCGGTAAAAGGCGAAGTCTATTCTGTTAATACATGTTGCAGACATAAGACATTACAACACACAGCCACAGATAACAATTCCTTGGGGTTACCACCACTCTGACGAACTTAACTTAAGAAAACATATGTATGATCACGATTCACGTAACTTAACATAACAACTCGAGCCAAACATCTTCATTCTCGAATATTATCTGTGATTTGTACTAGTTGTATAGTGATGATCTGTGAATGTTTTGTTTTCAATTAATATAATAAATATCTATTATTAAACTCTTTTGATAAATTTATTTCCCTATTTTAGTTTAATTATTTTGTTTCATTGTCTGATCACTAAAACTTAGACTTAAGAGTAAACATTGGTCATAATACCAGCAAATGAATTATTAAATAGCCCTGTTGACGTCACTCGCATAATGATTGGCTGGCTAGATCACGTAATACCCTTCAAGTAACGTAAAATAAAGTAAAAACCTCCCAAGACATCTCTTACGTTAAGTTAACTGCAAGTCAACGTTAAATTAAGTGCATCGTGATCGCTTCCATTTAAACACACTAGGAGGTCCTTTACGTTAAGTTACGTTAAGTTGATCGTGATCCCGGCATAATAGAGAGATCACTGGTAAAGCGCCAGTTAATTTGGTTAGACATCTAATTCTAGAAACCTATGTTCTATCCTGCCGCTCAAAAATCAAAATACAGTCAATTTAAGGTCCGCGCATTATCGATAGAGAGATGGCAACCCTGTTTGTCATCTTTCTGTCAAAAGACATGAAAAATCGATCGTGCTAGTTGTATAGAAGGTGTGATTGAAATGTTGTTTGTTTTTTAAATAATTAGATCATAATATTATTTCCCAATATAATAATGAAGTTAGCAGATTATTGTATTTTTTACTCTGTAAGTACATCTTCTATTGCTTATTAGAAGTGTAAATATATATACACAAAATATGCTTTACACATCAAAATAAACTCTCTTGTTGAAAGAGGGGGAGGTTAATAATTTTTCTCTCTTCGTAACATCCAAGTCTTTTCTTAACTAGTTTTATTATATTTAAGTGTTTAAACTATTGTTATGTGTTAACAAAGTAGTTCACTTTATTAATTAACTGGTTTTCTAGAAGTTGGTGTCCATTTTGATGCAATATGATACTTTATATATTTGCTCTAATAATTATTGACTCAACACTCATCGAATAATATGCTTATTTTATTCACCCCAACATTCAATTTAATATTTCTTCTTTGGCCTTAATGAAACAACGACAACTTAATGACATGTAATAAAATTGCTAACGGGATTTTAATTTATGCAAAGGCTTATTGGAGGAGAGTAGGCCATACTAGCATGTATAAACAAACTCCTCATTTTGACTCTTTAACATCAGAGGACAGAAATGCATAACTGAGTAGTTAGGCTGGGACTCAAATCCTGGCAATGTACAGAGGGGTGATTTTCTATTCCATATCCAGGTGAAGCTGGTGGATTTCTTTCACAAAATCCTAATTAACCTCCAGATGGTGTTTAGGTTGAAGAAGCAGTGAAATATTTGGATCTAAAAAATGTTCACCTCTTGGTATTATGAACCTTTAGGCTACACATAAACACACCACTAGGTTGTGACACCTCGTTGGTGAGGTGTGGTTATATGTAGATATCTTAACGTAAAAAAATCTGATAAATCTGATAACCAGGTACCAACTAACATTCTTCGTTGATAGAGTGGTCTAAGATGTCACAATACCTAGGACTGCCAGTTTCAGAGAGATTGGGGTTCGAATCTCAGTCAGGTGTACTTAAAGCTGGTTTTCCACTCTTCTAACTAACGTACCCCTTCCAGCTCTTTATTAAATAAAATACATATCTGTTGTCTTGCAAAGTTTAAAAAGTCAATTCAAATGTTAACAAAGCTCAAGTAGTAAGTTAAACAAAACCTTAACGGATGAAAAGAAATTCTAATAAATGCCATCACTTTATGTCAAAATCTGCATTAATTTGTCTATGAGACTTACTACTATCATAAAATATTTTATGATTCATAAAACTCACTGTTAATGTCGTGTATATCCGGAAGTACATGTATCATACCACAGGTTGGGAATCACTTCTCTATAGTTTAAGCTAGACGTTCTCAATGGGGTGCCAAGGCACTCTACGGTGCAGCAAGAAAAATGGGAAGTTAATAATTGAATCTATATAAATATTGCAACAGAAAAATATTCTTGATTTATTTAATATTGATTTTATTTTTCTACATTACCGTTTTAATTACAAAAGAGTATTTTTTTTAAAGTATGTCATATACTTAGTGTTTCATAAACCCAAAACACATGGACAGAAGGACGTTTCATACAAAGATATCATGAAATATAGGGGCTGTATCAAAATCTACCGCCCTGATATAGATAGAGATGGAGAAACAATGCTTTATGCTCAAAAAATTGTGTGTGTGCGCGGGAGAGTGTGTTTTGAGGAAAAATGGATTAGTTCAGGATGATACACAATGCTCTCATTAATACACGACACAATCACCATGTATGGACCTTAGGCCTAGACTTTAAATGTGAATATTTTGAACCAAAACATGACACACCCAAACATATTCATATAAAATATACAACACCCAGTTTCCCAGCCGTTAATGTATCACTATGTAGGGGGGGAAACCTAATTTCACCACAATATTTATTTCAGATATGGTGGGAAACAAACACAAAGTCCACAATTCAGTAGGCAAACATGCTCTCGTGAAATTGATAGTATAAATATACATTTATTTATTTTAGCACTAGAGCCTATTCCATTTTAAAAATATTATTTATTTCAACAATAATGTACCATAAATAATTTGAATATAGTTGAAAACTACACCTATACGTAGGAATAGAACCCATATCAAGGTGTCATTTACAGTATTATATTCAAATACATACCTGTGAAAGGACTTAAGTATATCCCAAATAATAATTGCATTCTACTAACTTATAAGTTAGTTACAAAGCATATTACAAATAAATGTAATTCACGTTAACTTTGATTAAAAAATATGAAGCTATAAAAAAGTAGTGCCATCAATATATTTTAATAATTGCATTCTATTATTCTATTGCAATTATTATTTGGGATTTACCCAAGTCCTTTCACAGGTATGTATTTGAATATAATACTGTAAATGACACCTTGATATGGGTTCTATTCCTACGTATAGGTGTAATTTTCAACTATATTCAAATTATTTATGGTACATTATTGTTGAAATAAATAATATTTTTAAAATGGAATAGGCTCTAGTGCTAAAATAAATAAATGTATAGTTATACTATCAATTTCACGAGAGCATGTTTGCCTACTGAATTGTGGA